>PVLD010007394.1:0-66983 GCA_004027595.1 Dinomys branickii | reverse complement strand
TAGAGATCAGAAACGGATTGGTGTTGTCTTGTGATGAGTTGTTGGTCTGTGGAACAAATTTGAGTACCCTATAAATTTGTCTGGGTTTGGGTATAGGTTTGGGGGCCTGGGGCTGGCCCTGATATCCATTTCCCTGCATCAAAGTTGAGTCTGTGTTTATAATTTCTGACTGTGAACTATAATCAGGTGTCCAGTATGGATTTAATGGATTTAATTTTTTACCATTAATATCTATTTTTGATTTGCAATTATTTACCCAATGCCTTCCCTTTTTACATCTAGGACATATATTTGGTATTTTAATGTTAGGATTATTAACAAAATCTTTGTTCCCTTTAGTACAATTTTTAGCATAATGACCTGTTTCTCCACAAGAAAAACATTTCTGTCGCAGATTCACATATTGTTGAACTGAAATATTCTTTTTAGCAGCAGCCAAAGCAAGACCTTGTTGATAAGCAATTCTAATATCAGAACAAAGACGTATATAACCCTGTAAATCAGTCTTTTTTCTATATGGCCGAATAGCAGCTTGACAGGCAGCATTAGCATTTTCATAAGCCAATTGTCTAACAAAATCTGTACCTGCATCAGCATTTCCAAAAAGTCTGCCGGCTGCAGTAAGTAAGCGATAAACAAAGTCTGAAAAAGGTTCATCTGGTCCTTGTCTAATGCTAGTAAGAGAAGAACTCACATCTCCTTTAGAAGGTAATTTTCTCCATGCCCTATTTGCAGCTGTAAGAATTTGTGTATATAATCCTGGATCATATAACATTTGAGCCTCTTTGGAATCAAAATTGCCCTCTCCTACCAGCATATCAAAAGTCCATCCATTATTTGCTTGAGCATTGCGTTTAGCAAACTCTTTACAATTATCCACAAATTCTGATTTCCATAAAAGACATTCTCCTCCAGAGAGAGTAGCTTTAGCTAATATATACCAATCTGCAGGAGTAAGCCAATTAACAGCTATAGATTCCAAAATTGCTGTAGTATAAGGAGCTGTTGCTCCGTATTGAGCTACTGCTGTTTTGAGCTCTTTTATCATTTTAAAATCCAAAGTAAGAAGAGTACGAAGAACTTGTCCTTGATCATTTGTTGTTTCAGTTACTGGAAATGTTTCCAGTTTATTTATATCTATAAAAGGATCAATTTGAGGAATAGGAGCAACTTGAGAAATAGACTTTGAAATGACACCTTTTACAGTTGGTTTTAAATTTTGTAAAGTATCTGTTTTTATATCTAATTGTTTTTTAGAATCATGTATATTTAAATCTTCTAATTGAGAGATAAGATTTTGATTATCCTTTTTAATCTTAATCTCTTGAGCCAAAAGATCTTGTTGTTCTATCTGTAATTTTATTCGTTCTTTAATAAGTTCAATATTATTCTTTAAGTCTTTAGTAGAATTGTCAAAGAGTGGATATGCTGATGGAGAAGCATTATGATTAGCACTATTAGATGGAGGGCATTGAATATTAAGTGGCCAATAGAAATTATAACATCTAATAGCCATTTTTGCTGCACGGTATTCAGCCATCTTTGCCACATCATCATCACTTTCATGTAATTCCTCCATTTTAGGTTCTGAAATTTTTGACAAATCAGGATATAGCTTATTTTGGGGCTTAGCTCCTCCCACATCCGATGAGTCACTAAGGCTGGGCATGATTTTAGATTTTCTCAAATCAAGAGGAGTAGATGTAACTTCCTGTTTTAGACCGGATTCAAACTGGTTTGAGCCTGATTTTATGGCTTCCATCTTTTTTACACCCATTATGGAGGACTCATTGTTCTCAAATTTTTTAGCTTGATCGTCCTCACTATCACTATCAAAAGACATGAGGTCTTCATCTTTTTTATCTATTATTTTTTTATTTTGAATTGCTTCGTTTTGATTTATTTTTTGATTTTGAATTGCTGCTTGTTCTGAAGCCTCATTTTGTAAAATTATTTCACCTGTTCTAACCACATTGGCAATAGTAGTATCAAAATTTTTTGTAGATAAAATATCATCAATCAAATTCCAATATGAAAAAGCAGTTATCAGTACTTTCACAACCCCAAAAACTGTATAATAAGATTTAAGTGCATCACCAACTAATTTCCACTTTGATGAATCAATTGTACCTTCAAGAGGAAACCAAGGACAAACTTCATTAATATAATCAAAAAATTCAAATAACTGTTTATATTTGACCTTTACTCCTCATGCCTGGAGAGCTTTCTCTAGCTCTTTGATAAACATTTCACGTTTGCTCATTGCTTGTCCCATAGTTGCTGTCCTTACCGAGATATGTCAGACGCAGCAGGTTCCTGCGCCGGACCAATTCCCAACTCCAGTCTCGTCGGAGACGTGTACACGATTTCTAAGAACAGCCGTCCTCATTTGATCCCTCATTCCAGGGCCCCACGTTGGGCGCCACTTGTCCCGACCCGCGGGTAGTCACAGAGAGTGGGATGAAAAGGAGACAAGAGGGACATGAGAAATGGAGGCAAGACAAAATTCTGATCAAGCCTCGTTTATTAAGCAGAAGTCTCGGGTTTATATACAGTGCGGGAGTGGGGATTGATGTCAATGGGTAACTAGGCAACGGAGGGAGGTCCAGACATCACGTGAGGGTGGTCAGAGCATCAGGCAATATTACGTAATTACAGGAAGTTGACCATATATAGAAATCACAGGAAACTAACCATACATGGGAACTACAGGAAACTGACCATATATGGAAACTGGAACTTAATTCTCAAGATGGCTGGTAATTTGCAAAATGGATGCCGACCGCAGGTCTTTCAGCGGTACAAGATGGATGCAGACTGCAGGTCTCTCAGCGGTCTCCCACAGTGCTATGATTATAGGGGTGCGCCACCACGCCCAGCCTCGCTCAGTGTCTCTGGAACACGGTATTTCATCTATGAGCACACTACACTTATTCATTCATTCTCCCGCTGGGAGATACTTGGTAACTTCCAGATTAGATTTTTACAAGTACAGCTGCTATGAACATTCTGCTACGAACATGCCTTTTGCTGGATAAATAAACACACATGTATTATTTATGTGTATATTTCTTCCTTTGCTGGGCATTTGGAACTGCCAGGGCATAGTGCAGGCATAAGTTCAGTTTTAGTAGGTACTACGAGGTTTCCGAAGTTTCTGCACCATTTCTCTTTCTTACCAGCAAAGTGTGAGCCTAGCCTACCGATGGGTATATAATGGTAAATCATATGGTTCTTGGACTGATTGATTGATTATTTTGTGGTAATCAGGTTTGACTTGAGGGCCTTTACACTGAGCTACATCCTCAGCCCTTTTTCATTTTTTTATTTTTGAATCATGGTCTTGCTAGTCATTAGGTTGCCCAGGCTGAGTTTGACCTTGTAAACCCCCTGCCTCAGAGTGTTGTGATTATTACAACTACGTGCATTGCACTTGGGCTTTCATATGTTTTTTATGGATATTTTGTTAGGAATAATAATAGTGAGCATATTTTCAAATGTTTAGAGACTGTTTGGATAATCTTTTGTAAACTGACTCTCTGTGTGCTACGATTGCCAGATTTGTTTTCCTCAGATCATCTTTTTCTTACTGATTTATGAGTCTTTGTGTATTATGGATGCAATTTCCTTGTCAGAATCTTTTTTTAAGAAATCAACATTTTTTTAAAATGCTGTTTGCCTTTCCACTCTCCTTATGATGTTACAGTATTTGGAGACTAGACGAAAGTTCTTAGTTTCAGCATTGCTCAATTTATCCTGGGTTTTCGTTTTGTCCTGTTGGTATTGATCACAGCAGTTTTTTTTTTTATTTGGGTAGACACTTTAAATTGCCTGTAAAGTTCCATTCCCATACTTTTTCCCTTTAAAATGCATCTTGCTAAATAACCTTCCCTCCTAACCTCCTTGCATGCAAGATAGTCATGTATTCGTATGTCACAGCTCTCACAAATGAAATACAGACAGAAGCTTCCTGGCAGGAAGGGGAATTGTGGTAAATTTTACTTTCCTAATAAAATGAATGAGTTGTGACTAATCTTCCTTACCCCTTTATCTTATGCTTTAAAGCCGGTAGGAATTATGGAGCTGCAGCAATCATTTTGCAACCATGAGGAAAAGGCAAGGAGCACCACAGTGACATCAGTTCCAACATCAATGAGCAGCTTAACCAATGCTAGCACCTGCTATTTCTTCACTTCTTACTGTGTGGTGTAAATTCCTATTTATAGCCTTGGGCGTTTTGCAGCCAGATTCATTCCTAACTGAATAGCAATGTTCCTTACTGCCTCTTCTAGTTCTCATCACCTTCACCAGGCCGATCTCCCTGCAGACTGGTTCTGTGTGTGTCCTTCCTCAGATCAGACATCTCAGTGCCCTCCACCCTGCTTTCCAGGGTCTACAACCTGGACACTCTCTGTATCCAACTCTGCCTTCCATTTACTTTTTAAGGGATTTAATCAGTGCATGATAATTATATGTATTTATGGGATAGAGTGTTTCATATATAAATTAAATACAATGTCTGCCTCGATACACAGTCACAAATGCTTTTGTTTGCCAACAATTTGGCTTGAAAACAGAAACTTCTGGCAAAACTTTGGTTTTGCTTGCAAATTCTGCCATCAGGTGACAAATACAACTGCCACCATCTTTCCCACACAAACACAAGGGCAGCCATATTTTCCAACATCATAAAATAAATTAGGTTCATAAAGCAAGGCACCGCTGTATTGTGTACTGATCAAATCACAGCACTTAACACATCCATTCCGGTGATGGTACATCCTGATTTGTCATCCTCACTGAATGAAGAAATACCTAGTAAGCTATCTGCATACTCCTGGGTGTGTCTGGGTGGGTCATGGAAGTGTGGCCTTGGATACTCTATCTGACCCTTCGCCCCTTTCTCTCCAGCCCCACCCCCTTCCCTTGCTTCCTGGCCACCGTAGCTTTGCTTGGCTATGCCCTTCCACTACGATGCTCCCGCCATAGACTGAGCCTCCTGAAGCTGTGAGCTAAACCCTTCCCTCTACTAAATTGTGAATGTCAAATATTTCATCTCAGTGACAGGAAAACTGCCCAATACAATCACTTTAAACATTTATTTTTTTTCTTTTTTCTGAGAACATTCAAAATCTTCTAGCTATTTAAAATTCCATTCATTTCTGAGTCACACCTTTCTCTCTCTGTGTTCCTGACTCTTCCGCTGCTCTTCCTCCACTAGGAATCCAGAAAAAATATCAGTAGATTGCTGAGTTCTGCATCTAAACTGTTCTTCCACTTCTTCTTCACCAGGGAAAAGCAAATACACGGAGAATACCGAATGTTGTAGGATCGGGAGCTAGTGCTTTGCCCCAACAAACTCAGAAGTAAATCTAAAGAGAATGCAAAGAAGGACTTCATAACTGTACCTGCTGAAAGATGGTGCAGTCACTGTTGTAAACACTGAAATATAATTACTTAATTCATGATAATTACTTAATTACATTCTACTGGGCCTACTGCCTGTGGGATATGTCAAGCCAAACTGATAACGTTGCTTGTATACAGTCAGCTCTTACAATCAATGAGACAAGCATAAAAAATGACAAAAACTGTCAAAGCCATGATGAGTTGACTGCACAAGAAATATAAATGACTAAAAAAATGCTAAAACAAAAGATGCTCAACCTCACTACTTATTAAATGTAGGTATATGCAAGTAAAATACATAATCATATATTTAACTAATATATATTTAAATGTAGGTATATTTGTTCCATTCCATCTATTAGATTAGTTTAAAAAAGGGCTGGGGATATAGCTCAGTGGCACAGCACCTGCCTGGCAAGTATGAGATCATGAGTTCGATTTTCAGTGCCAAAAAAACCCCACATAAATTAGTGAAGAATAAAATTTAGTAATGCCCAGTGTTTGAGAGGATGATTGGCTGATTGGCTGCTCGTGGTCCTATAAATGGGTATAACCTTTGTGGAGAATGTCTCACTTCTCTATTAAAATACATAAAATAGGGCCAGGGATATAGCTCAGTGGCATAAACGCTTGCCTGGCAAGCCTGAGGTCATGAGTTTGATTCCCGGTACCAAATAAAATAAAATAAAATAAAATAAAATAAAATACATAAAATATGTAGCAAGGAGCTCTCCAAATGTAACTGGACTATGCCTACTAAATAAAGTTGCGTTTGTTACACATTGAGAACATAAGGACTACAATCCCCAGTTTTCCCAGGCAGCAGAAGGTGCAGTCTTCCGTGCATCTCTCTAGCTTCCCAAGACATCCTCAGCTGTCCCTTTCCATGTCCCTTATGAGTGACAACTTGCTCGCTGTGCTCTGAACTACTGCTGTTCAGCACTTTGCCATTTGTCTTAAATCATTTGTTCTATGGTCCCATATCAGTCCAGTGAGAGACACCAGCTCAAATCTAACCATGAAGCTTTTACAAAGCATAGTGAAGGTACTGAACCAAACTTAACTAAATATGTGGGCAGGAAACAGAAATACAGCATAGAAATTGGCTGGCACCACTCCCCAAATAATTGTTCCTGGGGAACCAAGCAAAACCCAACTCTAGGTATTTTCTCCCTTCTAAAAGGTTTCTATGGGGTGAACACAAACTCAACCCCCACTCAAGAAGGTATTCAATCTTCTGTCTGCAATAGAAGACATTTCTTTTCCTGTGATGTACAGTTTAATGTTTAAATTTTTATGATGATAATGTTTTGCTTTATGATCAGAAAAGCATATACACATATGATAAAACTCTGTAAGGAAAAAACTCCATCCTCGAATGTTAGGTGGGTCCAAGAAATATAGTTAAGATTCTGGTGGACAGAACAGGTAGTTCAGTGAACGAACACTCTCCCTTCCTTCTGAGAGTACACCTTGTTCCCATGTGGGTGTGCCACATATTACGAGTACTCTTAAATGTTTGTTGAATGAATAAATTGATGTTAACTCCCCCCCATCACTTTATGAGATAAAGTCCAAGATCACCTAAGTGGATTCCAAACCTGCATGTTCTGCCCTTAAACTATCCTCATTTCAGTCTGATCACACTGCTCTATTCACTGGGTTTTTGTCCTGACCACCTGGGCCCCCAGCCTCTCACACCCCCTGTGTCCACAGCAATTCTTCCTTCTCCATCTCACAGCTGTTTGTCTTTTCCACATTCATTTTCTGCTCTGACTCTCTTTCATATGGACAAATCTTCATCTTTGGGAAGACACGTCGAAGTAAGGAATCCCCTCTTGTCCCATTTCTTTCATGTAGTAGCTGATCCATAAATACTGATTAATTTCTGAATTATTTATGCTTTTCCTTCTGCTCACTGAATCAACTCTGTCTTAGGCTGAGTTTCCCACAGGCGGAGCCGGGGCTTTGTGTGAAGGTGCATTGAGGAAATCCCCTAAGGAAACCCAGTAACAGAGGCGGCAGGTAGGGTGGGGAAGGGAAGGAGGTGAAGCCAGGGCAGGTTATCAAGTGATGGGGCAAATTATAGAGGGTGACCGTGACTCACTCCTGCAGAAGAGCTTTGGGGACAGCGTGGCTCACAGCCTAGAAGTGTCCAGCAGGGAAAAGGAGCTGGAGTTTTCTATCCCCCATAAGATCGGTCACTGGGTAAGCACTGTCCTTGGGCATGGGAACTTTTAGATAGTTTTGGTTTTCTGGGATGTGCGGGAAAAGCAAGTCCTAGCAGCAGGAGGACAGCCCTTCAGCAACCTGGGAGGTACTGACCGCTGGAATGGGAGACACCCTGGACCCTATGTAAGCAAGAAAGACCAAATAACCAAGAGAACGTGGGTGCCTTGATGGCGTCTATGCAGTTCTTTCAATAAAATTAACTGGCTGTCTGCTGACCATGGAGACCCTGTGTCTTTGAAGCAGGCACAGGTTCATATGATTAAATCCTGTCCACAGTGACATGGGAGAGCAGGGGAAAAGATGGACTAACTCTGCCCACGTGCTTCTCACAGGATGAGAAAGGGGGAAGAGGGTATTGTTAGAAAAAGAAACAGCATGTACCAAGCCAGAGAAACAGAAGGACACATTTGTTTGGGAATGGGGAGTAGCACAGGGTGTGCGAGAGAGCAAGGAAAGGGGAAGCTGGGGTTGTAAAAAGAGGCGCAGATGAGGTGGGGAAGAGACTTGGATGCCCTGCGAGGAGACAGGGACACTTTTCAGATGAGCCCTGCCCCGACGACAGAGGCGCTTTAGGAAGAGGGTGAGCATATTAAATATGTACTGCGTACAAAGTGCTCCATCAGACTGACCCTACTCAGAGCATCTGTCTCTGCAGCCACAGCAATTGGTTCAGGGACAGGCACACGGCCAAGTCAGACAAAGGAGAGTCAGTCCTGAGCTTCCTCCCGAGCTGCTGGGCGAGAGATTTGCTAGAGCTGCACCCCTAGGATGAGGGAGGGTCTGGGTGAGCACAGAGACAAGAGCCAGTAGGTGGAGATATAAAGAACTTCTCAGGACACTGGTTCAGCATCTAGTGCAGCGGGGTGCCTCAGTGTCAATATTCTGTATGTGAATATGCATGTCAATTAATTCTACACGAGTCCCTTTTTCTAGCTTAAACCAGCTTGAGTCAAACTTTTGTCACTTTACGTGATGAGTCCCCCACACAGATACAGAGCATATGCTCCAAAATCAAAATACAAATAACTCTTCCAGATACTCAACAAAGAAAGCTTCCCCATAAAGAAAAACCTACCGTGATTTATTTGAATTTGAAAAAGGCCTCAAAATTGTAACACAAAATTCTGAAAAACAGTGGACAATTTAGACCAAGTTGAAAAAGAAAGTCCCCTACAAAACATATGTACTATTTCTGAGTGCCATGTGAATTTAAATAATGTCCCAAAGGTCTGAACATTTCCCTGCACTTGTTAAGGTAAAGGCTGGAAGCACAGCTGGGCTTTGGAGAGGAAAGGAAACATGCAATCTGGTATCCGTTCTTCCACTGAAGCCTGCCATTGCCTTTGGAATGGAAGAAGAAATCCCAGAAAAGCTGTTCCATGTCCCTGATACCTCCTTTGAGGGTCATCTAGCAAGCTAGGACTTTTGGGGTACAATTTAACCTGCAAGGACTGAGCTTGCCCCAGAATTAGTGTAACACAGATGATTTTCTAAGTGAAGGAACTTTGCATCCATGTGCCCATAAAGCCATCAACTGCTTCGGAGAATGCAGCCAAGGTGGCATTCAGAAGAAAACAGCTAGCCTGAAATGTTTTTGATATAAAGAAGCCATTTTGAATTAAGTAGCCTAGGTGTTCAACTCAAGTAAAAAGGAAATGCAAAACAAAATAGGCCCAAAGAGACCAGGAGGAGAAACTATAAAGAACTAAAAACAAAAGTTGGAGAAGGGAAAGAAGAAAACAGGCAGAATTGAAAAATAAAACCAAGAACTGTTTATTTGAAAACTGTCAGTGAGCCAAGCACTGTGGTGCATGCCTGTGATCCCAGCACTCGGGAGTTCGAGACCAGCCTGGGTTACACAGTGAGCTCAAGGCCGGCCTGAACTGCATAGTGAGACCCTGTCTCAAAAAGAAAGAGAAAGAACAAGAAAATTGTCATTGAGATTGTGTGTGGTGTGTATGATAATGATCACAAAATTCTGCCGACTTACCAAGTGCTGTGTTTGTATAGTTCCTCTATAGTTCCTTCTTCTTCCCATTATAAACACTACAGAAATAGAATGATTAATGATAATTATGGCAATAATGAAAGCAGAAAAGGGAGAAGCAGATAAAGAAGAAAGCCCAAGCCTAGAGGAGTCGCCAAGATGAGATAGATGCGCAGGCGCGTTCCACATGGAAAGCATGCAGGAGTGTGATGGAAATCCCCTTCCTCCCGCTTCACTGACTCTCATGAGATGGGAACAAAGGGTGGTGTAGCACTTCCAAACTACCTTAAACCACCATGCAAGGCTTCTAGGACATGAAGCTGCTCAAGACTAGCTAGTGGGTCTCTTGTACTTTAGATTCAAATTAAAGGAAATCTTTTTTCCTTTTTTTGAGACAGTGTCTCACTACGTAATCCAACAATCCTCCTGCCTCAGCCTCCCAAGTGCTGGGATTACAGGGATGCATCACCAGGCAGGCTAGCTGAGGCAAATGTGAAAGAAAATGCGAACTTAGCTTTTGAAAAGGGATATGAGCGGTGGTAAGGAAATGATGCGTATGCCTTCTTAAAACTCTCTTACTTTATGCCATTAATTTGTGAAAAATATTAAAATTAATCTTACAAAAATGTCTCAATTAATTTGGAGAAAGCAGACATCTTTTTAATATGGAATCTTCTTGTCTGGGAACATGTCCAATGCATTAAAGTCTTTCTTCAGCATAGTTTTATAGTTTTCCTCAGAAGTATCTCACATCATTTTCATTGAA
This sequence comes from Dinomys branickii, assembly GCA_004027595.1. Classification (NCBI taxonomy): domain Eukaryota; kingdom Metazoa; phylum Chordata; class Mammalia; order Rodentia; family Dinomyidae; genus Dinomys; species Dinomys branickii. The sequence goes on along the minus strand of PVLD010007394.1, from coordinate 56,589 downwards.
TTTCTTCTTGGGATGTCTCTGAATGTTCTAGGAGGGGGAATTGGATGAATGAAGGAAGCACTCAAAATATAACAACCAAAGATAATCAAATACAGTGGAATTTTTACTTAGAAAAATAAAAAGATTCTACCTTCAAGTATTTTAGAAAAGTGTCTAGATTTAAATTTTTACATAAGAAAAGAATATGAAGAACTAAAGGAAACAGAGGAGGGGTTTTGTTGTTGTTTTGTTTTGTTTGAGATGAGCATCTCATTATGTTGCCCTGCCTGGCTTCAAATTCCTGGGCTCAAGTCTTCTTCCAGCTCCAGCATCCTGGGTAGCTGGGACCACCAGGCACACCTCTGTGCCCGTATAAGGAGGGTTATTTTATAAGGCTTTGCAAGGCCTCCATAGGAAACCAGGAAGCCTTTAAAGGAAAAGCAATATAGATTTAATGATATCTAAAAAAAAAAAAAACAAACTTTAAAGAAGCAAAAGACATCATAAATAAAGTGATTAAAAGCTAAACTATAAACTGGAGGAGGGTTTGTCCCTGAGCCCCAGGTGCCCCCTCACCTACTGAGGAAACTTACTGGCCCCTGGACTCATCTGTGTTTGCACCCTGTGGTATAAACTTTCAAGTCTCTATTTTTGAGTATTAAGCTTTTAATTTGAAAGATCAGAGTGTCCATGATAATTAGAATTTTTTTAATAAAGCAGATGTAGCACATACACACCAGCTATCCTGCTGCCTGTTGGAGGGAGGCTTGGACCTAGTGTACAGCCTGGGGCTTTCTTGCTCAACCCCCAAGCCCCAGGGTCTCCACCTATAAATTGGGTTCATTGCTAACAGGCTGGTGGGAGGGTTTCCCAGTTCTTGTGTCTTTGATGAAAGAATTCAGCCAAGACCTAGAAAAGCACTGTGAAAGTAAAGACAAAATTTATGGCAAAGAAAACCCTGCAGACAGTAGAAGTACACGCTTACGGGAAAGGGTGGGGCCAAGGCCTCGGCGCGCAGTACATGGGGTGGCAGCTTGGATTTCCTTTTGTAGTAGCACAGTAACTTCAGGGTTTAGGGAACAATAATGATTATGATTTCTCTGTTTCCATGGTGATCACACCTATAGACATTTTGTTTTAGAGGTTATCGTGGAACATCTGTCTTTTACTGTTGCAAAACATAGGATTTGTTCTCCCCAAGCAGTCAGTTATTTTCTTTGAAGCACACTATTGTTCCAGGGGATTTAATCATACACAATAGTTTTAAAAGAGATTTAAGAAAGAACATTTGAATATAAGTCTGAGTTTCATGTGGGTGCTGCAGGTAGGTCCGGAAACACTGCCTGTGTTCTTGTTTTTATCAGTGGGCCATTTGCTGTAGCAACCAGTGTGCTAATGGTCTGGCTGCCTGGTTTAAGAATAAATGACCTTCGAGGTTTGGCGGGGCATGTATGTAATCTGTCTGATCCCAAGATTGTATTATGCCCTGTAGAGACATTTTTAGCCTGAGAAGTAATCAGTGATTATAAAGATATTATACACGAAGATCTTGATTTCTTCATTTAACTATAATTAGCAAAGCATAATGTTTTGATCCCCTTTGTCCATTAGGCACATTGATGTCTCACTACCTGGCTAACACTAATGATGAGCGATCCCTAATAGAGTGTATAGCCTGGAATCCAGCACACAATAAAAATGAAAGAAATGTTAGCTACAGGTTGCAGCGGGTGACAGGTTTATGGGTGGTAGTGGTCCAGGTGGGAGTTTATTTTCTTCTGTGTAGATTCCTGCATTCTCCCAAATACTACATAATGATGACTCACTACTATCATAACCAAAGGTTATTTACAGCCTGGTGTTGTGGGGTAGACCTGCACTCTTAGCTTCTCTAAAGGCTGAGCCAGGAAGATCACAATTTCAAGGCCAGAGCCCAGGATGGTGACACACACCTGTAATCCCAGCACTCGGGAGGCTGAGGCAGGAGAATGGCCAGAAGTTCAAGGCCAACCTGAACTACATAGTGAGACCTTGAATTTTTTTCCAGGCCAGAACTGTCCCCCTACTGCTGTCCCCCTACTGCCTTGCATATCCCACCCAGGAGAGGAGGGGAGAAGACCGCCCCCCATCCTCCCTGCCACTGCTGCTGGGAACCTCACACACTCTGTGTGGAAAGGAGAACAGCCAAATGCCAACTTCTATCTGGCTCCACATGTTAGTTCTCCTCAGCACAGGAGAGCAGAGGGGACAAACAAAAGAAGGACCTGATTGAGAACAAGACTAACACACAGGAGGCTGGGTGACAGACAGCTTTGGGAGACAGGCTTGGAGAGAGTGAGGGGCAGACAGAGGGTCCTGAGACCCTCTGAGAAGCTTGTGCTCAGGCCAGGAAAGCCCCATGGCCTGTGATCTGTGGTGGGAGGGCAGGTTTGGTGGGTATAACTTTCAGAGGGGGCAGATCTGCCGAAGACGGCACTTAGTCAGTGGTCTGCTTGAGCTCTGGAACTGCTGCCCACATCCAGCAGAAACCAGCGGGTCTGATTTACTATAGGTCAATGTCTGGACTGCCCAAGTGTCTGTACTAAAATCTTAGACCCCTTTTGTTTTAGTTAAGTGTGGCTCAGGAGTAGTTCCTAGGGTGTGTCAGCACCCAGTTTATATCTAATGGTGTTGTTGTCCTGACTCTGCTGCTATAGCCAAGGTGACATGGTTGTCAGTTAGTTTTCTCTATATGCCGATATCTACATTGCCTGGGGATTATAAGTACTGTGGCTCATTCCCGAAGATCCAGGCACTGGGCCAAAGCAGCTGCAAACCCCATCACAGAAAACAAACAAAGAAAAAATAGAAACTTGAGATTACAAATAAACAAAATGTCTCCCCAAACTCCCAACTCCCCCAAAGCCAATCCAGGGGAGGAAATGATAAGCCACACAGCAAGGAAGAGAAAATGTTAGGCCATACGGCAAAAATGTCTGAAAGGCTACCAGTGAAAGTAACGAAAGAATTAAGAAGGTGCTTAGATAACTCGACGCAGATATAAGGAAACTGATCACAAGCCTAACAAAACAACTGATCAATAGGTCTAGAGAAGACACTGATAGAGAGATGCAATACATGAATGCCCAGCATAGAGAAGAGTAGGGGTCCATAAAAAATTCCAAACAGAAATCCAGGAGATTAGAAATTCAATGGAAAGTGGGCAGCAGAAGGGCCAATATGGGAACAAGGTGTCAGGTCTAGAAGACAAGGCTGTGGTTAACGATCAGTTAGTGAGAGACACCTTAAAAACAATACGAAAACATGAGAAATGGATCCAACAGCTGCTAGGACTCGAAGAAGAAAGAAACTAGAGTTAATGAAAAATCAGAATGCAGCATAAAGGGCATTTTTTAGAAAAAGAAAAACTGTTTATGAAAGTAATAACAGAAAACTTTCCAGGAGTGGAAGGAGAAATTAACATACAGTAACTGATGCATATAGAACTCTGAATAGCCATGATCAGGGAAAAAAAAAAAACAACACTTCACAACACATCATAATTTAAACACCAGAAATCCAACACCAGAACAGAATCTTAAAAGCTGTTATAGACAAGCAATGAATCACTTACAAAGGAAAATCCGTTAGAATTACGGCAGACTTCTCAACACAGAGCACAAAGGCAAGGAGAGCATGGAATTAAGTGTTTCGAGCCCTAAAAGAAAACAACTTCCAACCAGAACTCATATATACTACAAAATTCTCTTTCAAAATTGATGGAGAAATAAGACATTTCCATGATTAAGGAGCCACCTAACAAGGAGGAAGAAGGTGTAAAGCTGGTCCAAAGACACTTTGTGTTACAGTTAGCTGAAAGGCCTATGGTGAACATAACGCTGTTCTATCTACTTCAACATATATTTAAGTTTTTCTATCATAAAGTGACTTGCCCCAATAATAAAAATTTAGAGCACCTAAAGAAATTCAAACCAACACTACAAAACCATCACTGCAAAAAATTCTCAGAGATATCTTAGAAAGAGAAAATGAAGCCAACAATGCTAAAAGGCCCGACGGAATGAACACAGCAGGCAGGACTAGCAATTCCGCAGAAGGGAAAGAACGCAGAAGAGCAACAGGTAAATAACACAACGGTAAGGACGAGTCAGCATCTGTCAGCTACCACTGTCTCTGTGAGTGGGCTCGAGCCACCAATCAAAAGACGTGGGTTAGCAGAGTGGGGAAAGAAGAAACAAAATCGCATGGCATGCTGCATACAAGAAACACATTTAGCAAAAAGAAGAAATCCATAGGCTAAAAATCAAAAGGTGGAAAACAATATTGCCTGTAATGGGAACCCCAAAACAAGCAGAAATAGTTACCCTACTTTCAGACAAAGTGGACTTCCCGCCAAAGCAGAATGAGTGCGAGTAAATAACTTAATTATGCACCTCAGAGACCTAGAAAGACAGGACAATCCAAACCCAGAGCTTATCAAGGAAGGAAATGAAGGGCTGGGGATATAGCTCAGTGGAATAAGCGCTTGCCTAGCAAGCGCAGGGTCCTGAGTTCGATCCCCAGTACCGAAAAAAAAAAAAAAAGGAAGGAAATGATAAAGATCAGAGCAGAACCCACTTATATTGGGAGGCTTAAAAAACTAGAAAAACTCAACAAATCAAAGGGCTGGTTCTTTGAAAGAATAAACAAAACAGACAAATCTTTATCCAGTCTAGCCAAAAAAGGAAAGATAAGACACAAACCTATGAAATTAGAAATTAAAAAGGTGAAGTTGAAAAGGATACCACTGAGATATGGAAAATGATTAGCAACTACTTCAAAAACTCTATCGGCAAGAAAATCTGGAGAACTCAGAAGAAATGGAGAGATTCTAAAATACATTGAATTACCAAAAATGAACCAGGAAAAATTAAAAATCCTGAATAATCTAATAACAAGCAATGTAATACAACATCCAGTGCTAATTCCCTACTATATTCTGTACAACTTTGTATTTTCTGTATTGTTTATGGCTTTTCTGGTTCATATGTCTCCATTCTTTTGTCTTTAAAATAAAATTTAAAAAAAAGAAACTAAAAATAGAAATTACATTTGGTCGGGTGTGGTGGCACATGCCTGTAATCCCAGCACTTGGGAGGCTGAGGCAGGAGGATAGTTGTGAGTTTGAGGCCAGCCTGGGCTACAAAGTGAGCTCAAGTCCAGCCTGAACTGCATAGTAAGACCCTGTCTCAAAAAGACAAACAAACAAACAAACAAAAAAGACAAGATTCCATTTGATTCAGCTATCTCCTTTACATGTATCTTCCCAAAAGAGTTAAAGTCAGCATATTACAGGGTAACATGCATAAGCATTTTATAGCAGCACAGTTTCTAACAGTGGGATCTTGGAAACAGTGTATATGTCCATCAGCAGATGAATGGATTTAGAAAATGGGGTATTTACACATAATGAGGTACTACTCTGCCATGAAGAAGGATAAAATTGAGCATTGATAGGCAAATGGGTGCAACTTAAGAATATTATGTTAAGTGGAATCAGTCATACAGAGAAGCTTAAATACTGAATGTTTCCTCTTATCTGAGAAGCTACCTATTTCCCCAAATTATCTATTCTATTTTTTCACACATAGTTTAATACACACGTTGATTTGTTTCATTTATGCTACTAGTTTCTCTTAGTCCACTGAAGAGCAAGTTTTGTACTTTTATCTGCTTCTTTTTTTTCTTTTTCCAATCAGATTTTATTAGCACACTTTAGATCTCCATAATGATCACATTCATCATAGAGAATTTGTACCTGTACAGGATATAATTTGATTCTTTTTTCTCCATTCCTCTATACTCCCATCAACCCCTCTTCCCCTCCCCATTTACAAAAACATTGTTTCCATTTTCCCTTCTTTTCTTATATTTTTACTTTTCCCTTCTTTCCCTTCCTCTTCCCCCCTTCTTGTTCCCCTCCCCATTTGAACATTTTTTCCCCATTTCACAATACCTATTACATATTTTGGTCCTTATATACACTTCTTGTTTCTCACACCAGAGAAACAGTGAAATATTTACACCTGTGTGTCTGCTTAAATTCACTTAAGAGTATAATCTCAAGGTGCATCCATTTACCTAAAAATGTCTCAAGTTTATCCTTTTTTATGGCAGAGTAGTACTCCACTGTATAAACAAAAACTACATCTTCTTTATCCATTCATTTGTTGATGGGCATTTGGGCTCTTTCCAGGATTTGGCTATTACAAAATGTGCTGCTATAAACATGGGTGTGCATATATCACTGTGGTGTGATGTTTTAATTCTTTTGGAAAGACATCAAGAAGGGGACTAGCTGGGTGAAATGGAGTCTCTAGTCCTAGTTTTTTGAGGAATCTCCACACTGATTTCCACAATGATTTCACCAGTCTACACTCCCACCAATAGTGAAGAAAGGTTCCTTTTTCCCCACAGCCCCTCCAGCATTTGTTATTGGTTGATTTCTTGAAGATAGTTATTCTTCCTAGGGTGGGATGGAATGTCAGTGTTGTTTCAATTTGCACCGTTTGACTGACAGGTGATGTTGAACGTTTTTTCATGTATTATTTGCCATTTGTATTTCTTCATTGGAGAAATATACCTTATCTCAGATTCCCATTTTTGGTTGTGGTCTTTAAATTTGGGGGAGTCTGAGTTTTTTTCATTCTTTATGTATTCTAGAGAGTAATCCTTTGTTTGAGGAACAGCTGGCAAACATTTTTTCCCACACTGTGACTTGTCTCTTCACTCTGTTGGTGGTTTCTCTTGCTGTGCAAAAGGTTCTTTTTTTTTTTTAATAAAATGAGATCCCCATTGATTCTTTGTGACAGTTCCTGTGCAATCAGGGTTTTGTTCATAAAATCTTTGTGTACACTGAGGCCTTTGAGAGTTCTACTTACTCTGTCTCTCAGCAGGTTAATGTTTCTGTTTTAATATTTAGATATTTGATCCATTTAGATTTTAGTTTAGTGCATGGTGAAAGACATGGGTCTAGTTCTAATCTTTGGCATCTGGAAAGCCAGTTTTTCCAGCAGCATTTATTAAAGAAGCTATTTTTCTTTCAGTGAATGTGTTTGGCATCTCTGTCAAAGATGAGGTATGTAAGTGTATCTGGAGTTGTTTCTGCATCTTTTAATCTGTTCCATCGATTCTCAGGTCTGTTTTTCCCCCAGTACCATGCTGTTTCTATCACAGTAGCTTTGTAGTATAATTTCAAGTCCGGGATTGTGATGCCCCCGCCTTGTCTTTTTTGCCCAGAATTGCCTTTGCTATTCTAGATCTCTTCCAGTCCCAAAGGAATTTTAGGATTGTTTTCTTTAATTCTGTGACATATGCTATTGGAACTTTGATTGGAATTTCATTAAATCTGTAAAACTATTTTGGAAGTATGGCCATTTTCACTATATTGGTTCTTCCTACACAAAAGCAAGGGATATCACTCCAATTTCTGATATCCTCTTCACTCTTTCAGAGTACTGTAGTTTTCAATGTAGAGGTCTTTTACATCCTTTGTTAGGTTGAGTCCTAGGCATTTCATTTTCTTGGATGGTATTGTGAAAAGTATCGTTTCCCTAATTTCTCTCTAAGTGAGTTTATTATCATGTACACGAAGGCTATTGATTTTTGAATGTTGATTTTGTATCCAGCTATGATGCTGAATTTGGTTATTAAATCCAGAAGTCGTTTGATGGAGTTTTTGGGTTCTTCTGTGTATCCACTTAGATTTTAGTTTAGTGTGTGGTGAAGGACATGGGTCTAGTTCTAATCTTCGGCATCTATCACATAGAACATCACATTACCCTATCTGCTTCTTTGAAAGAGTCTTTTTGTCTATGACTTGTCCTCTGAGTAACATTTGGGCCATTCTTACAGCATTATGATACATCTTGTATTAAATATTGTTATTCGGTAATTATTTTATTACGTGATTTAAAAAATTTTTACAGAAGCAAGAAGAGTGCTTTTTATATTTTCTTAGTTATTATCTATTTGATTTACAGTAAAAGTTTTAAAAATTCAAGGCCAGCCTGGACAAGACAGCAAGATCTGTCTCAAAAAGAAACAAAGGGCAAAAAAGAAAGAGAAGGTGGGGGTAGGGAAGGACAAAAGAAGGAAGGAGGGAGGAAAGGAAGGAAAGAAAGAAGGCGGAAAGATGACTGAGGTTTAACTAAATCTCTGAACAAGAAATCAAAAGGAGATAATACTAGGGTGACATCTAGGCTAGACTTTAATGTTTGAAAACAGTGTTCTCTCCCTAAGTCCCTTATCTCAAGTGGATGCAAAGATCACACTGATGCCAGGCTTGCCTGTGGGTTGCTCACCGTCTCTCCTATGTGCTATGAGAGGCGCATAAGCAAGAAGCTCGGTGTAGCAGGCAGATCAGTGTCAGGACACAGGCGAGTATAGACCCTTAGGATAGGTGATCATCCTGGCCTGAGTCCTAGAGAAAGTCTTCCAGGAGTGATACCTGAACTGAATCTTGAAAGATCAGGAATTCACTAGGTCTGGGGAGGGGACAGTAACTCCAGGATGAAGGCATAGCATATGCACATACACACAGCCTCAGAGGGCAGGGTAGCATTGACATGAAGCAAAATGTCCAAATGGACTCTTCCCTGAGGAGGGGAGCGGATGGGGCTGGAAAATGGTCTGAGAGTCGTGGGCATTTGAAAGGGCATTGCCTCACCTTCTCCCCAAGGGGAAAATGAAAGCCACATAGACTGGGAGAGGACAGGATCAGATCCTCACTTCAGAAAGATATCACTGAAATCAAGCGGGATGGATTAGAGCACAAGGAATTTTAATTCATTCAATTCCACAAGGATTTATTGGATGTTCCTCCGTACGAGTTCCTTTTTGCTAGTGTAACCAGTTGCTACCAATTTAGTGGCTTAAAACAATGCAGATTTATTATTTTAAATATGCAACAACTCTCAGTGGGTTCAAATCAAATGTTAACAGGGTTGCATTTCTTCTGGAGCCTCAGGTAAGACTCTGTTTTCTTATTTTCTTCATGTTTAGTGGCTACTTGTGTTCCTTGGGTCATGGCACCCTCTAAAGCCAGAAAGACTGAGTTGAGCTGATGACGGGGTCCCTCTGGTTCTGACACTGCCACTTCTTTGCTTAGGGACACCAGTGATTATACTGGACCCACTCGGAAAATCCAGGATAATCTCTCCCACCTCAAAGTCAAATAATTAATTCCACCTTCAGCCTTAATTCTCCCTTCCCATGCAACATAAAGTACTCAAAAGCCTTAGGGATTAGGACAAGGACATAGGGATTAGGATAGGTACACCTTTGGAAGTCACCATGCTGCCTACCACACAGAGAAATCATGGTACAATGCAGGAGGAGACTGCCCAAGAGCATTAACCCCAGGAGACATGGATCACTGGGGCCCATCCCAGTCTGAGCCCTTTGCTGGGAGATGATCATGCACTGACAGATGAGAAACACTGGAACCTGCACTCGGAGACACCAGCGGAAATTAACTCTGAATTTGGTTTTTGAGTCACTCCCAAGGTCTGTTCAAAATGACCCTTTCCCATCTCCTGTTCAACACTCAGACCAGATGAGGATTCTTACCGTGCTTGGGACAAGCACAGGGAGATTCTGCTGTCACCAAACTCCACTATGACCACCCTTCTCACTACGACACCATGTGCACCTGGGAACTTGTTTCATGATAATGGAAATTAAACCCAAAGCAGTCAGATTGGTTTATAGGTAAAGCTTTGCTGAGAAGAGAAGATGGGGGAAAGAGCTTCACCTTGAGGAGAAAACTAGCTGGAGGGAATACGCCTATGATGGGGAAGCTGGCACGCTGGCCATTGACTGGCCCACTGAAAATAGACAGAGTTCAGTGTTTATGGGGTTGCTGGAATGAGAGAATCTGGCCATTTTCCTTTGGATCATAAGTATGCATTTTTTAGAAAACTCCTCTGTGGGTTTTAGGGGTGCTTTCCTTAAGATGTGGTACCTTTTTCACCCTTGGAAACATTGTGGTGATCACCAGCACCACCCTCACCTCCTGTTACAGCCCATGTTCTTCCTGGGGTCAGAGTACAAGGATATGGGGACAATGCATTTTATGCCTTGTTGGCAAGGGAGCCTAGAGAAAATCTTCACCTTTAGTGGGAAGCAGGTCATGAAGGAAGACCCAAGCATCCCGCTGCCTCTTGTCTCCGTGAAGGTCTCTGTTATACTTAAATTGCACCTGGCTTCTAAAACCAAGGACACCTGAGGAAATCCAAACTTAACATTCCCCTTCTGACCGACTCTCATCCCTGCCCCTCAGAGTGAGTAAATCCATCCTTTGTTCCACACAGTGGACAAAACATAACACAAAAAGCAGGTGGGGATGTAAGGAAAGGCTAATGTTTGGCGCAACTAACTCATGAGGGTTCAAAGCACCTGTTTCAGAGTGACGGGATCTGGGTGTCTGATTTCTCAGCCTCCTGCCACCCCAGGCTTATTCCAAAGTTGCCCTAGTGCCAAAAGACCAAGGGACTGTTTTCCTTGGTTACCTTCCGTTGACATTGTACTTTCCAGCTGTATTTTCGCTGAGAGGTTTCTGCTTATGCAATAAGCATCTTCAGATGTGGAAACAGATCAGGCAGTGGGCAAGGTCGCGTGGGGTTATTTTCATAGTCAAACCTGTTACAGGCAACTTTCTGGGCTGTGTTGTCCACACTGGGGCACCAACTATCCAAAGGAAATGTTCGTAAAATAAGCCCAAGGATTCCCAGAATGGGCCAGGCTTTGATACCTTCCTGTAAGCCACTACCAAAAGCCCAGATCAGTAACTAAGATCTGGGGCTTTAGTCCTATGAATGTCCCCAACTGTCCATCTTCTCTCCACTCTCCAAAACACTCCCACCTGTGGTCTGCACCCTCACGGTGTTCTCCTGCATAGCATGCCCACATCCTATTTGTCCATTTCCTGTACAGTCTTTTCATCTCGGCCTAAAGATCTCTTAAAAGCACAGAGAGTGTCATTCATGCTTCCCTTTAACCTCCCCACTCAATATGAAGTTGGCTCTCTGTACCCTTGGGTTCTGCATGGAGTCAACCAACTTTGGTTGGAAAAATACAAGATAAAACTGCATCTCTGTTGAATATGTACCATCTTCTTTTTTCTTGTTGATATTGCCTGAACAATGCGGTATAACAATGATTTCCATAGCATTTACATCGCAGTAAGCACTACAAGTAACCAGGAGATGATTTCAAGTATGAGGAAGGATGTGCCTAGGTTATATGCAAACATATGCCATTTTCTGAGGGACTGGGGAATACTCAGGGTTTTGGTATCTGCAGTAGGGTCCTGGAACCAAGCCCATGGATACTAAGGGATGACTAATACCTTTTCATGGTTCTCGATATAAAGACAACTGTTCACATGGCCTGCAGGATTCCTCATGGTCGGGCCCCCCTCTCCCGGGCTCCCTGTACCTCAGGTACAGAGGCCTCCTGTAGACAACTCTCTGCCTTTCCGTCCATCCTAACCACTTCAGCACATGCTGGCTGACCTCCAGCTGCTACAGCTTGTTTTATTTTGTCTAAAAGCTTCCGCTGGTCTCTGAAACTTCTTTCCTAACCTGCTTCCCACTCCCAGTGATCCTGAAACAATGGATAATGGGGACTGGGGTATGAATACAAGTCCCTCGCTTTGCCTGGATAGACCATTCCGATGTGTGTTCCACGTCCTCTCTCAAAACTCCTGGAAGGACTAAAATACAGCTGCCCACAGTGGCCACTGGCTTGACAGTTATGATATTTAGTTTCATGTGTCTGTTTGGCTAACATATTATACCTAGTTATTCAATCCAACACTGATCTAGCTGCCGCTGTGAAGGTATTTGGAAGATGCACGTCACATCTATAAGATTTCAGGTTGACTTCAAGTGACAGTCACTCTCAGTAATGTAGATGAGTTTCAATCAATGGAAGGCAAAAACGGAGGTCTGCCTAAGAAGTTCTGCCTCAAAATGTCATGATCTCCTTCCTAAGTTTTAAATCTGCTGGCCTGTCCTACAGATTGTGGACTTCCAGTCCCCACCATCACAGAAGCTAATTCCTTAATATAAATAAATACCTCTATTTCTCTGTCAACCACTTACACCTTTTATATATAGACAGATGATAGATTATTTTGCATATACAAAGATATAGAGAGGATTTACAAAAAGGGTAGATGATAGATGTGTCACTTCACAATAAGGATGTGTTTTGAAAAATGTATCTCTAGGGAACCTTGTCTATGTGTGGATATCACATAGCGTGCTTGTACAAACTAACACAGCTATGACATCACTAGGCAATCTAACCTCAATGGACCACTGTCACACATGTCGTCCCTTGTTGAAGGAAACATTGTAACCAAAGCACATCTCTATATAATGCATCCTATTGGTTGCATTTTGTAAGTGTGCACTCTTTACTGGCTACTTCTTCCTGTATCTTTCCCCACTTCCCTCCTCCTTCACTTCCAAGATAAACCACTTGCAGTTGAATGCCCTTCTCAGTTCTACTTCTGAGAGAACAGAGCATTCTTCATGTTCTTAGAGGTACCGGAGAAGGGTACCAAATTATCGTTTAGGATTGGCAAATTTGAATAATTTCAATGGAGCCTAAACTATAGGAGTGGTCCATAGTTACCAGGTGCCTGGCCCTGAGATGATTAAGGCAAAGGAATTTTGCATCCTCTGGTGGTCAGGCCAGAGAGAAGAGGGGTGGCTCTGGATTGGTTCATTTGCAAGTCAAAGATGGCTCCCAGCTGTGCTCCCTGCCATCTCTAGGAATTAGCTACCAAGGAGGACAGACAGGCAGTCCCTCCTGAGCCACAAAGGCTTCTAAGAAGTCAAAACATCATGATATACAGAAAATAAAATGGATAACCGACATAATGCTGCGTGAAGTTTCCACTCCATTGATTCCTGACCCATAGACGGGCATATGAATACGTTGACTTAATGAACTTGGGCAACTGTAAAGCGCAGTTCATGTACCTGTCTTCCAGTGGCTGTCCTGCGGAGGGAGTTTGTAATTTAGGTGGCCAGAGATAAGAACACAGGAAAGATGTCAGGAGGCAGAGGAGAGAATTCACAGACACCACTAAAGAAGCATCAACTTTTCTAAACATCTGTTGTTACCAAAGGAAAAAATTAAAATTGCTTGTAACATAAGAACTGGTGAAATCAGAACACCAACTATACCTAAATTAACTGTGTTGTAATAATGTGTGTGGCAATTAAGCTTGCCAACATAATCACTCTGCTATTGTTCATAGCTGGATGTCCTGAAACCATGATCCAAATTAAACCTCTCTCCTTTTTTTGTTTTTTTTTTCTTTTTGAGGCAGGGTCTCTATATGCAGTTCAGGCTGGCCTTGAGTTCACTTTGTAGCCCAGGCTGGTCCTGAACTCATGACAATCCTCTTGCCTCAGCTTCCAAAGTGCTGGGATTATAAGTGTGCAGCACCACGCCCAGCTAAACCTCTCTCCTTTAAACAGTGGGTGTCAGGTATTTTGTCAAGCAACAGGAAAGCTGATTCATACAGCGTATAAAATATAATCATTACCAGAAGCTGGGTGAAGGGTATGTGGAGTCTCTCTATACTATTTCTAAAACTTCTTGTGAGACTTAAACTATTCCAAAACGAAGTATTATAATAAAAATTTGTTTATAATTTTATCCCCTTTCAAAGGTAACTAATTTTAATATTTTGTCATTTATTCATTCATTTATTGCATCTTTCTATACATATATATTTGTGTTTTGTAAATTACATTGTACAAAATCAGCTGTTTTCCTCCATGCAGCACAGTGATTCTTAACTCTGGCTACATATTAGTATCACTGGTAAATCTTGTAAAATGCTGGTAACTTTGTGCTCCACAAAGATGGTGTAGAAGTCCTTCCGTCTATTCCTTCCACTATATCTAATTACAAACTTGAGACATTAATTATATAACATCAAGGTTAGAAGACTTCCAGGTGAAGAGAAGAAATCAACCAGGCGAGGAACACCAAGATCCAGGCATTTCCTTCTGCTCACACATTCCAGAGCTGGAGCTGGAGAATGTGGAACCTAAGAATGAGAACAGGCAGAGATCAAAGAGTCCCCAGTAGAGGCTTTTTCACTTTAGCTAGAACAAAAAGATAATAGCAACCCAGCAAGACTGAAAACATTTAAACAGTAACTGAATTATTCCAGCCAAAGAGCATGGGAAAGCTTTTATTCCACCTTGAGCCCCCCAAAAAGGCCAAGTAAAGACCAAGGACTTTCGCTTTCACCTGGCAATAATGAAGTACCTTCTACCTTCCCAACACAGAGATGTCCACAGGGAAGTTGGGGTTTCAGCCACTACTTGGTGGTACAAATGCTATCTACATCCCTCCCAGCATCTGATCAGTAAAGGGATGCCCCCCTTTCCTTGAGACTAATGTGGGGCTGAATACCAGTGGGATCCTCTGCCCCGACTTCTGCCCTCACCTAGCAAGGATAAGGCAATGCCTACTCTTTCCCTTTTGGATCCTTGTCAGAGAAATCAGCTAAAACGGAAAGTTTAAACTGAGCTTGGTGGCACACAGCTATCATCCCAGCATTCAGGAGGCTGAGACAGGAGGATCACCATGAGTTTGAGGCCAGTCTAGGCTACAAAATGAGACCCTGTCTCAAAAAAAAAAAAGAAGGTTTAAGTAAGATAAAGAGTTTTATAACTTAATGTGTGAAAAAGTCCAAGTTTTAAAAATCACTCTTCATGCTCAAAACAGGATGATCTCAAAAAGACAGCCATAGATTGATTTATTGATTGATTGATAATATGTAGGCAATGTTAAAATTCTCTGAGATTTTAAAGCAGCCATGTTTAAAAATCTTTCAACAAGCAATTGCTTCAAACAAGGAATTAAAAACCCTCAGCAAAGAATTAAAAGATGTAAAAACTAAATGTGTACCCTAGAACCGAAAAGTATAACAACTGAAATAAAAAGCACCATAGATGAGCTCCGCAGTTGAATAGGGAGAACAGAAGAATCACTGAATTTGAAAATAGAACGATAAAATTAGCCCACCTGAACAGAGAGAGAAGAGAGGCATAAACCCTAGACATAGTAAATACAAAAAAATTCATATTAAAACACATTATAATTAAACTTCTGACACCTAAAGATAAAGAAAACATTTCAAAAGTAATCAGAAAGAAAGGCACCTTCTTAACAGCAAAAAGAAATTGGAATGATAGTGTGTCTCTTATCAAAAACTAGGAAGGCCAGAAGAAAATGGAACAATATATTCAATTATATTTATCCTAGAGAAATGAAAACATATGTTCACATAGAAACTTTCATATGAACGTTATACAGATATTTGTAATAGCCTCAAGCTGGGGATGACCCAAATGTCCTTCAGTGAGTGAATGATTGAAGAAACTAGTGCAGCCGTACCAAGAAACACTGCGTAATGAGTTGCTCTTATACACAAAAATCTGGGTGGATCTCCAGAGAAGAATGAATGAACAACAGCAACAAAAATTGCCAAAGGTTACATACCGTGTCATTCACTGACATGACATTCTTTAAGTGGCAAAAGTGTAGAAATAGAGAATCAGTTAGTGGCTATCAGGGATGTGAGAAATGTATCAAAGGGGAAACACATGTGGCCATAAGAGTAACACAAAGGATCCGCGTCATGATAGAAATGTTATCGATCTTGACCAAATCAATGTCATCCTGATTGAGGTATTGCACTAAAGTTTTTTGTTTGGTGTTTTGTTTTGTTTTGTTTTTGGGGATTTAACCCAAGACCTTTTTACCACAAGACATCCTCAATCCTCTTTTTTTTTTTTTAAATTTTGAGACAGGTTCTTGCCAAGTTGCTAAGTTGACCAGGCTGGGTTCAAACTTGCAATCCTTCTGCCTCAGCCTCCTAGGGTGCTGGAAATATACACTATAGTTTTATAAGATGTTACTACTGAGAGAAACCTGGATTTCTCTGTATTACTGTTTACAAATGCACATCAATCTATACTTGTCCCAAGATTAAAACTTTGATTTAATTAAAAATACAAATATCTCAGTCCCAACTCAGTGAAATTAGAATCTCTTACTGTAGATCCTAGGTTTCAACCTTTTAAAAAATTTCCTCAGGTAATTTTAATGTACAACTGTAATTGCAAACCAGTGATTTAATGCCACTTGATCAATATTTTCCCAGGTTAAGTATTTCTGCATCATAATTTTAATGGTGGTATTGTATTTCAGTATGTAAATTCACCAGAATCAATTTAAACAATACCTTCCTATTTGACAAGCTGTTTTCAGTGTTCTGCTACTATAAATAAATATCCTTCAAGATTAATGTCTGGACACATGTGTCATACCCTTTATTAGAGCATGAATATGTTTGAGGTTTTCAAGCCTGCTTGCCAAACTGGCACCCAAGAAGGTTGAGCAACACTACTAGATGTTGTGTGTTTGTTTCCCAAATGTATGATAATAGAAGCAAATATCCTCCTCAAAACCTACAGTAATTTTTTTTTAGACAGGATCTCACTATGTAATTCAGGCTGCCTTTGAACTCACTATGTAGTCCAGGCTGGCCTCAAACTTGCAATGATCCTCCTGCCTCAGCCTCCCAAGTGCTGAGATTACAGGTATGCACCAGCACACCCAGCCACTCTATGCTAATTTTATAGATAAGAAGCATTCTTTAATTTTCCCAGTTCTGAGGTGGGGTTTCTTTTTCATTTGTTTATTGGATACTTGTGCTTAGTCTTCTGTGAGTCAGCTGCTCACATAGTTTGCCCAACTTTCCATTATTCTTGCTTTTCTATTTATAAGAACTCTAACAAAGAATAAAGGATATTGCCAGGAGATGGACACCTATAATCCAACACTGGGAGGCTAAAGCAACAGGATCACAAGTTCAAATTTAGCCTAGACAACCTAGTGATTTACTAAAATCCTGCCTCAAAACAAACTATAAAAAAGAGCTGGAAGATGTAGCTCAGTATGAGGGCTCTGGCTCTGATCTCCAGGACCACAGAAAAAAGCAAAAAACCTTAACACTTTTGTCATATATACGCAAATGTTTTACCCAGATGTTCAACAGCCATTTAAATTTGATAATGATGGTTTTACCAGGGAAAGTTTGTGATTTATAGAGACATAAATATAACAGTGCTTTCCACAAACTTCCATGTCAAATTTTTATGGCCTACTAGAAAAAGATACAAGGAATTCTCATTTTTCAAAAAACTAGTCAGGTCAATGGTCACAATTAGAGACCATACTCATAAGTGAAATAAATCAGATGTGCATGTGCAAACAGCATAGTGTCATTAGTGTAAGAACCTGAAGGTGGAAATATAAATTAGGAGGTATGAAAGGAAACTGCTCAAAAGTAAAGAGCAATAGGGATGAGGGGAAGGAGAAAAGGAAGAAGGGGATTACTATGTATGTATGTATGTATGTGTGTATGTATGTATGTGTGTATGTGTGTGTGTATGTATGTATGTATGTGTGTATGTATGTATGTATGTGTGTATGTATGTATGTATGTATGTGTGTATGTATGTATATGCAGGAGGGCTAACATGGCTGCACTATCATCTCATGTCACTTTATTGTAAGGAACAGTCAATGATTATTTGTTTGATCAATCTAATATGTCTATATGCATTTTCCTGAACATACACTTTGAAGTTATCAATATGGGATACAATAACCATTGTTAATTCCCTGTCACCTTGTCTGTAATTCAGTTTTGACTGTACTGTTCTTGTGCTACTTTGTGTCTGTTTGCTAATGTCTTCATTCTTTTACTTTTAAAATAACAGAAAAAAAACTAGCCAGGTGTGGTGGCATACACCTGTAATCCCAGCACTCAGGAGGCTGAGGCAGGAGGATTGTTGCAAGTTCAAGACCTGCCTGGGCTACAAAGTAGCTCAAGGCCAGCCTGAACTGCATAGCGAGACCCTGTCTCAAAAAGAAAAAAAAAAAAAGAAAGAAAAAGAAAAAACTCTAAAAATTTACTAACAGAAATTAAATATTCCTGATTTTAAAAAAAAATTCATTTTCTTAAAGAATTCCTAAAATATCAATACTGTAAAAACTTAATGATGTTCTAAGCAAAACTCAACAGACTTCATATTTGTGAAATAGTAAAGATGATTTGAACAAAAACTCAAAGTTCATTTTAAAGTACAAAAGTGAAAACATAAATTTTTAAGACTTTGAAAAATAAAGTTATAAAAGAGGCTTTCTTCTGCCAAATATAAAAACCTAATATTAACTACAATACTGTAATAATGCAGCATTAGTTTAAAAAAAGAGAAGTTGTTGTAACTGACCAGATATCTCAGAAACAGAGATTCAGTAGAATTAAAGAATTTACCATGTAAGAAAGTTGGCACTGAGAATCAGAGGGAAGTAGGAATTACTTAATAAATGATATTAGATAAGTTGGTTATTTAAAAAAAACAAAATTCTTGTTTTTTACCTTCTTCTAAAATAAATCCCAGATTGATGAAATATAACAAACAGAACCAGAAATTTGCTTCTAAAAAGTATAAAAAAATATATACCTGGTCTTAGGCTGAAGAAAGCTTTTCTAAATATTGAGGTACTAAGTATTGATAGATTTGACTGTATAAAAACATCAGTATCCTGCAAAGAAAAAGACACTGTAGACTGCTAGGTTCAGCCAGGCATCGTGACACACACCTGTTAACCCAGCACTCTAGGAAGCTGAGGCAGGAGGATTACAAGTTCAAATCCAGCCTGGACAACTGAGAATTTAGTAAGACCTTGTTTCAAAAAAAAATTTTTTTAAAGGATTGAGATTTAGCTCAGTGAATTTAATCCTCATTACAGAAAAAGAGATAGAAAGGAAAAAGAAAGGAAGCAAGGAAGAAAGAAGAAGGGAGGGAGGGAGGAAAAAAGAAGGGAAGAAAGGAAAGAAGGTCTCCTATGCTTTGAATATGCTCCCCCAAGGGTCTACGTGTTGGGAGCTTGATTCCTCATGTGGTTATATTAAAGATGCGGTGGGCCCTTTAAGAGGCGGGGCTTAGTGTAAGATAATTAGGTCACCCGGGAAGAAGGAGCCTGACCCCTGACTCTTTCCAGCTTCTGCTGCTCCTGCACTGTGCGGCTTACCCAGAGACGCTCAATCTATGCCCGTGGGCTTACAGAACTGTGAGCTAAATGAATCTTTTTTTTATACAGTACCCAATAGACATTTTGTTATCGCAATAGAAAGTGGGCTAATACATTAAAAATACCAAATGTAAAACACAAGCTTTACATCCTCAGCTATCAGAACTTTAAGAAATCAACAAGAAACAGCCAGATTCGATCAGTATACTCCTATAACCCCAGTACTCAGGAGGCTGAGGCAGGAGGATCACAAGTTAAAGGCCAGCCTGAGTTACCTAATGAAAGTAAAATTCTGTCTTAAAAAAAAAAAAAACTTAAAAAAAGAAAGAAAAGAAAAAGAAAACAATGAATAAGGGAAAGATAAGCATTCTACTAGAAGTATAGGAAGGATCAAGCCAGGAAAAGGAAAAGACACTTAAACTCATAGCAAAAATGTTCAATCACAAGAAGTGCAAATTAAAACAATAAAATACTTTTACTTTTCTTATAGGAATTTTTATTTTAATACCAAACATTGGCAATTAATGGGAAAAATTGGTAGGAGTAAACACTGCTACTTTCTAGAGAGTATTTGGAAACAATTAACCAAGGATCTTAAATATTTTTGTAAGTTTTTACAGCAATTCTATCACAAGAATTACATTATTATGATTCTTATTATAGTCAGGAATTAATGGCTATAATTTAGCATATCCATTATAGACATTATAGGAATTTGTTTCAAGGAAAGAATGTAAGGGAAAAATGAAATCTAAACATTTTAATATATATCTTTTGAATGAGATCATTTGAAACCATTAAAATTGTGTTTTGTATTTAACGTGAGAAATGCTTATAACATATTATTATTAAAATTTTAGATATCTGCCTATCTATATAAAGGTTGAAATGTACACCAAAATGTTAAAATTTTCTCTGAAAGCTAGAATGCCATGGTTACCATACTGTTCTTCATAGTTTGTGATATTTGTAGTTGTCCACTGTAAACTTGTATTTATGACCATAATATACATCTTAATTTTAAGTCTGAATATGTGTAGTAATAAACACTAGAAATGTTTGTCCAAGGATGATGTGGTTTTTGATGATTATCTCTTTTTGTATGTTTCCAGTTATTCTAACTTTGCTAAAGTACATTGCCATTTTAATCCCAAAACGGGAATATTATTCAAAAATAAAAGCATTCTTGCTGGGAATATAGCTCAGCGGCACAATGCCTGCCTGGCAAGCACAAAGTCCTGAGTTCACTTCCCAAAAAATGAATTCCTCCCCAAATACAATGGATTTCCAGGCAGGGTTCAGCATTTGGCTGAGTTGGACGTGAGTTTCAGATGACCCAGCTTCTTCCCTGTCTGGAACGATGAGGAATCATGACCCTTGAGCAACAGCTGACAGCTAAGCATGGCACATGATAAGCAGCGTCTTGGAACTGCTGTGTGTCTCATCTGCAGCTGAGGGTTAACTCAGAGTAGCAACTGAGGCCAGGCCAACCAAGGCACAGCTACAACTCCCAGATGATGCCAAAAGCTATTGGCAGAATACAGTGGCCAGAGGCCAAGAATCTCACGGCCCTCTGGATCCAAGGGGTGCCTGCCTCAACAAGGGATAGTTACAACCACATGAAAGGTACTATGCTAAGCACTGATCCTTGTAGTGAGCATATGAGGCAGTGGATTTATAAATGAAAGCTCTTGAGACTCAAAGAGGTCTCATGCCTGTCCAAGTTCATGCAGCCAGCGACCAGTGGAGCAACTTGTCCAAGCCTCTACTTTTCATACGGAAGGGATCGTGCAGAGGCCAGCAGGTCCCTGTTCATTGGTGTCAGGTCTGGACTGCTGAGAACCAAAGAACCAATAGAGATTAAAACAGAAGTCTATTTTCAAGGACTAAACCAAGGCAAACTGGGGGTCAAAGAAATCGGGTTGAAGGTAGGAGAAGGAGTGATTGATCTCATGTCTAGGGATCCTACAAGGTACACAGACAGATTACGGTCTCAAGGGTCGATATTAACATAGAAATCTAGATGGGATAAATAAATGGCTGTGTTTGTGAACAGTATGGCCAAGCTGGCTGGATTCAAAGTCTGGTTTTATATTTATCCTTTAAACATTCTTCCCTGCTGCTAAGGCCTACAGCCTTGGTTGCTTTATCTATAAAGTGGGGGGTACTAACAGTATCTACTTCCCTGGGTCAGTGTGGAAAGTCAATGCAAAGTACTGTGAAAAGTACACATAAAATGCCTGGTAAATACTAAGTTCTCAGTAAACCCTAACTCAAACCACTTGTTAAAAATTTAAATGTAATCACTAATAGAATTAAAATAAGATCTAGAACTTCGAAGCCATTAGAGAGGAAAAGGTTTTAAAAGAAACAAAAACAAATATGCAAAGTAAATGGAAAACATTAAATAAGATCATGCAATTTACCAGGTGGTTACCATACATATAAATGGGTTAAATTCACTCGCAGAAAGTCAGACTCTCAGACCTTTAACTTTTGTTTTTAAAAACAAAATCAGATACATACAATTTACAGGACACACACTCTGTGTGTTGGGAGGGTGGGTGTGGTAGGGCTTGAACCCAGGGTCTTTGCACTGAGCTAAATCCCTATTCTTTGTTTTGTTGTTTTTGGTTTTTGTTTTGTTTTTTATCTTAAGACAGGGCCTTACTAAGTCTCTAAAGTTGCCGAAGTTAGGCTCAAACTTGTGATCCACCTGCCTCAGCCTCCCGGAATTGCTGGGATTACAAACATAAGCCACCACACCCACCTATATATACGTTTTTAAATAAAAGATTTTTTTGAAAGAAAAACTGGGACAATTTTAGGCAAATGCTAAGAAAACAAAAGCAGATGAGGTTGAGATCAGGATTGGTACAAGAAAGAAGCTAGAAATTGAAGCCAGTGTGGCTAGTGACACCTTCACAGAGGTAGTAATAAACCACGGAAGCCTCATACTCTCTGCTCAGATTGCCCCCAGAATTGCCCTACTTGGCTCCAGCCCGCGAGCACCAGGCTTGTCCTGCTGTGTGGGGACTGCTGGACTGGCACGCAGGTGAGAGGCTCCCCTGGGGCAAGTGACCCCTGTGAACACTCGTGATGTCATGTGGAGCACAGTGAAGACTCCCTGATGGCAGGGATTTTCCAGCCAGAGAGACCAGACATGGAGAACCAACAGGACAGGCCCTGGTGCCTCTCTGAAGATGAGGCATCCTCTCCCAACGGCTCAGCCCCACATCCTCCCTGATTTCATCTCTGCCTCAGCCAGTATTTGGAGACCCCAGGCTTTTCCTACCCATGCCCTCATGCACCACCTGCTGGCTCCTGGTGCAGATAGGGCAGGCCATGCTTCTGCGTGTCTGTGCACTGGTCAAATCTGCCCCATGCCAGTGCCCACGTGCCGATCCAATCCTGAAATGTTTGCAGCCCCTATTTATCGAGTACTTACAGATGATCAGGCCCAGAGCCAAGTTCCTTTCAGACATGACCTCATTCCATCTGCACTCCTCCCAGCAGCCCTCTGAGGAAGGTGCCATTGCCCACCCCCCACCCCCCACCCCCGTTGCCAGAAGAGGAAGAACGCGAAGTTCTCGGGGATCAAGGAGCTTGTACGGAGCCCCACAGTGCAAAAGGGGAGAGCCTGATAACCGTCCAAATCAGTCTTCTGGAACCTGAGTTTTTAAATAGCTGTGGCCATTTATGTTTTTCCTTATCCTTCACCCAAGGTAAATATTTTATGAATGTTGTGGTCTTGTTTTTTTGGTAAGCTCTGCTGCAGGTGACCTTTCTCCTTGCTATGTACACACGCGTGCACAATGGTACACAGACTCACAAATGGAATCGTGTGTGTGATTTTCAGAGCAGACCTCTCTTATTCTCTTCCTCTCTTGTTTCTTCATCCTGGGGGTCCCTCCAAGGTAACTCATAAAGCTCTAGCATGTGATCATCTACATTTTTCTTCATGCTTATATAAGCACATCCTTTGCGTACTCCTACGCCCCGGGCACCTCTCTCTCCCTCCTCCTCTCTCTTTCCCTCTGTCATTTTTACCTATCTCTTTTCAATCCTCACTCCCTCCTACAATCCTGTGAGTATATTGAGCCTATCCAGATAATCCAAGATAATCTCCCCACTCCACCATCTTTAATCACATCTGCAAAATACCTTTTGCCACGCAAGGCAACACGTTCACAGGTTCCAGGAGTTAAAATGTGGACATCTGGTGGTGGGGGTGCTTTATTCATACTATACACAATGTAAATGAATAAAAGATCAATTCACCCCCAACTCCCAGGACTCTAGGCCGCCTACTCACTGCTTAATTGCAGTTTCTGGCATGTTCCTCTAAAGATGTTTTATGCAAACCCCACTGTCTCCATACCCTTGTTATTTTTCTCAGATGATCGCACACTGTATACCCTTTTCCCTGACCTGACTTTTTCACTCGACAGCATATCTTGGTGTTTGTCTCATGGTCTGAGCTCTGAACCCGTGAAGTCACGAGACTAGGGAGGAAATCCAGTCCAGCAGGGAAACACATGAGCTCCAGGTGGTAGGCAGCAGGCACTGGAAAATCAGGCCGTGTCAGGGATCCTGACCAACGGGTGGAGACCCAATCTTGGGAACACGGACAATATTTGGAATTCCAGGAGGCGGATCAGCTTCAAGGGCTGGGTCAGCGGGAATCTCCAGCTGCCAAACTGGTTCAAACATAGGACCTGGGTAGTAGGAGAAGCTCGGTGAGAGGCAGGAGGAATTCAGTCCTGGGCAAGTTGCCAAAAACAGGCCCTCAGAAACAGAGAACTCAACAACTGCGAAAACAATCCCACAAATATTTACTCAGTGGCTGCTACTGGCCAGGTGCTGAGCGGACGGCAGCCTTATACCTAGGAAGAGACAGGCATGATCCATTTCCTCCCACAGCCTGGGGGTCAGAGCAGCTCTTGCTGTGTGGCCCTGACAGCACTGTGTGGTGTGGAAGGAAACCCTTGGGAGAGCAGAAGTGGGGGAGGGAAGAAAAATTAATCTGGACTCATTTGTCAGGGCAGGCAAGTGCGGCAGCAACCCCCAAACTCAACCCCTTAACACGTAAGATTTACGTCTTACTATGTTATAACCTCATGCTGACTGGAGAGAGAGAGTAGGTAGGACTTTGCTCCACAGAGACATTCAGGGACTCAGGGTCCTCCGGTCTTTCTAATGGCTCCACTGCCCTCCTGCAAGGATATGGATTCTCCTGGGAGCCTCTACATCCACTTGGCAGAAGAAAAAAGAAAGAATGTGGAGCAGGGCAGGCCAGCTTCTTCAGGCTTTGCGTAATGTTCATCGTTTTGCCCGCTTCCTACTGGCCAGAACTCAGTCGTGTGCCCTTATCCACCTGCCACGGATGCTGGGAAGTGTAGTCCAACTGTGCACCCGAGAAGAAAAAGAATCACAGGTTGGTGAAGGCATAGTAGTTTGTGCTGCAGTATCCTTGGGAAGCAGCGGGAGGCCCCTTGGAGGAATAACTGAAAACGAGGATGTTATTATGGTTTGGATCTTGAATGTCGGCCAAAGACTTGGGTCAGAGACTTGTCTTCCGTGTAGGAATGTTCAGGGAGGGGGGAGGTTGGAAGGACCTGGGATCATTAGAGCTCTGATTTTATCAATGAATAGATCCATTCATGGATTCATAATCGGACAGCATTGTTAGGTGATGAACTTACTGAGTAGGAGACGAGCCCTAGTTGAAGGGAGTAGTTACGGGGGCGTGAGCTGGAGGCCTACATTCTCCCGACCCCTTCTGTGGTTCTTTCCCTCCCTTCTTCCTGGCCACCATGATACCGGAAGCTCCCTCTGCTACACACTTCCGCCACGATGCTGCTTCACCTTGGGCCCAGTGGCAATGCAGCCAGCTGACTGCGGACTGAAACCTCTCAGCTTTCCTCCTCTAAGCTGTCTTGCTCAGATATTTTGCCACAGCCACAGAAAACTGACTAACAGATGTGTAAGAGGATGAAAAGAAGGAAGGAGAGGAAAAACTGTTTCAGACAAACAGACCAACGTGAGCAGAACCACAAACATTAAAAGCGTGATGCATTGAGAAGGAAGTTCTGCTCCTCCTCAGGGCAGAAGGCAAGCCAAGGTGGTGAAGCAGCCGCTGTGGTTGCATTAGACAGGGCGTTATCAGCAGGGTGGGAAATGCATCCCAAGAGTAACCGAAGCAGCAGAAGATTTAGCAATGCAGGATCACATTTGTATTTTAGAGAAATTTCTAGAGGGGAACCAAAAAAGACGGAAGAGACCATCTGTGGAAGTGAGAAAGGATAAGAGTGTGCACTACAGAAGTGGTTAGAGAGGGAAGCGGACGGTTCCAGACATCAGGAAACGGATTTATAAGATTTGAGGCAAATTAGACACACAATGGATTAGTAGTTTCCCATTTCTAGGACAAAATACTTGATACTGCAATTTAAAGGGAGAGAAGTTTATGTTGGTTCGGAGTTTGGGTAGATCCAGTCCATGGTTAGCTGGTTTCAAGCCAGGGATGACATGACAGAGGGCATCTTCATCGTGTGGCAGCCAGGAAGCAGAGAGAGAGAGTGGGAGGGGCCAGGGACGAGATTATACCCCTCTGCAGTGGGTGTGGAGGCACACATCTGCAATTCCAGCACTCAGGACTGAGGCGGGATAATTGCCACAGGTCTACGCTACAGAGAAGTTCTAGGCCAGCATCAACTACATAGAGAGACCATGTCTCAAAAAAACACACAAAAAAACGCGCTCTTCCAATCATACCCCCAGGGACCCATCTTTTCTGAGCAGACTGCATCTCGAAACAGCAGAGTCAGCTGTGAATTCCTGAGTGGACCGGTCCACCGATTAGCGAAACACCTGCCATGTCCCGCCCCTTTCCAAAAGTCCTGCCTGAAACCCTTGGAGGACATCTTATGTCCAAACCATAGGCCACAGCAAAGCAACAAAGATGCAGTGTGGATTAGAGCCGTGTTTCCACATTGGACAACTGCATGGCCAATGATTCTGTTTTGCAAGAAGAAAAATAACCCTCACTGTTTGGAGTAGGAAGAGCTTTACTTTGAAACTCTGTGAGTTTGTGATACCTATGGGACATTTAGAGATGTCCTGTATTCAATTATATATGAGTCTGGAGATCAAGAGAAATGTTTAAAGCTCAGATATATTCACAAGAGTCAATGAGTTCAGTCCAGGAAGGAGCGGAAGGAGCAAAGAGGTGAAGTCACAGAACAGAGCCCCATGGAATGCCAGTACTTAGGGATTGGCAGAAGAAGGGAAACTCACACAACATCTGACTCAAAGTGTCCTAAGACACAAGGATAACCAAGAATGAGGGCATGCTTGCATGCAAACCAAGGAAAGAGACAATTTCACAAAGGCATGTGTCAGAATCCATTTTTCTGTTGCTATCACAAAATACCTGAGGCTGGCTAATTTATAATTCTCAGAGGCTCGCAGTCCAAAGGCATGAAAGTCAGTGGCATTGGTGAAAGCTGGATCCCAAAGGGACAGAGAGGATGAGGAGGGAGATGGAGGCACAGTGGTGGATGGCTTAAGGGGGAACTTGGGCTACAAAGGAACAGAAGAATCAGGAGATGCTGCAGGGGGATTTTGTATGTCTGCCCTCAGTGTTTTCATTATAAGGTAGAAGATGCCTTTACTCAATAGCTTGATATTTTGTTAGTCCTTTGGAGCTGAGACACCATCCTAGAGAAGAGTGGACAGCTCCAGACGTGCTTGATATGCATTTAACAAACATTTACTGAGCACTTCTTATGTGACAGGCTAATGCCTGCTGTCATTTAGGCCAATGGGAATACAGCAGTGCCCTAAACATCCCCAAACCCCTCCTCCCCTGTTGAACTTGCCGTGAGACAGACGAAATTGTTCACATACACCCAATGAACATGCTAGGTGGTGCCAACCGTGTTTGAGAGAAAAATAAATCAGAGGAGGGGAATAGAAATGGGCTGGGGAAGGGAATGAAGGGCGAAAGTAAGGAAATACAACACCAAGGTGAGAGGACTCAGGGATGGGACCAGTGCCCACAGGGGAGAGGGTGGGGAGACAGTCCATTCTGGAAATACCTTCAAAGTACAGCCAGCCGCTCTAGCTGAGGGGCTGGCTGTGAATATGACGGAGAGGCGTCAAGCTTGTCTCCAGTGCATGATTCAGCTATAAAATGCGGTGAGGTCCTGCTACAGGCTACAACATGTTGTTGAGATCTTGAGACATTTTGCTGAGCAGAAGTCAGACACACACAAGCCACAGATTGTATAATTGCATTCATGAGATTTATCCAAAACAGTAAATCCAGGATGCAGTGGGTGGTTGGTGGGAGTTGTGGGGAGGAGGAGAGTGAGTGACAGTTGAGGGATACAGAGTCTTTTATGGGGAGATGGAGACGTTTTGAATTAGAGGTAACTGTTACACAGTTAACACAGTGACTGTACTAATGCCTCTCTGAAGTGTTTGCTTTCAAATGGTTAATTTTCTACTTTGTGAATTTTACTTCATTTTTAAATTTTTTTTAAAAAGACTACCATGTCTTTGATCTGAAAACTTGAAGGACAGAGTTACCATTTACTGAGATGTATAAAACTACAGAAGTATCAAGTGTGGGAAGAAAATTGTAGCTTCCTCTTTTGACCCTCAGCTTGGAAATGCCTGTGCACCAGTCCAGTGAGGCTTTCCAGTACACACAAAGATGTGTGGGGACTTAATATTTGGGAGTCTCCTGTGCATAGCTCATCTTTGAACTCGGTTTGGCTGACAGAAAGTTATTCCTTCCTGGAAGAAGAGAACAGAAATAGAAATTACATTGTTATAGAAAAGTAAACAACTTTATATGTCGCACATCCAAGTTTGTGGACTGAAATTCACACCTTCTACATTAGAAAGGGCTGCAGCTCTTTAAACCCAGCCAGGCGAGACAGATCTGGAGCTGGTCAGGGCTGGGCTTGTCAGGAGGGTGGAGGGAGGCTACAGAGCTCCAAGCTTTCTCCAGGGCTTCTCTGCAACCCCTGGAAAACAACAGCCAACTTTGGGTCTTCAACAACAGTGCCTCTTGGTATTGCTTTTAGTCTGGCAAGACCTGCCAGCTGAAAAAGTCAGAAGGAATGCACACCTGATTTGTTAGCACCAGAAATACTTTGCCAAACTAAGGAATGCAGCATTTAGAGCAGCGATCCTCCATTGTGAGTGGTCATGGGCAATTAACAACCTTCACTAGCAAACAGTATTCATAACTGCTTAGTAAACCCTGTGTACTCAGCACTCTGCTAAGGGATTTGCATTCAACATCTCATTCTGCCATTACATTAAGCTTCTAAAGTAAGCATTATTATTATGAATCTGTCTTCCATGTATAAACAAGCACAGAGAGGTTAAGGGACTGGCTCTGGGTCACACAGCCAGAAAATGAAAAAGAAGCCAATTTAAATACATAAGTTCTAAAGTCCTATGCTCTGGAGAAATAAAAACAGAAGTTGCCAGAAGCTTCCCTTCCCATCCGTTAGTGTTCCATGAGCAGAGAAGGTGTTGCCGGGATGCTCCAAGTGAACCATACCTTTTTACCAGCCCATATTAGCACAGGGATTGGACCATAATTCTCGTCTGCAGTTTGCTGAGTGAATGAATGATATGAATAATAAATGAATAAACGCAAAAATGATTAGCATGCACCACATTGCATTATGCTTAGTAATGAATGAGCCTTTCTCTCCAAGTAAGCTATGAAGCCTTTGAGAGGAGACACCTCTTCTTACTGTAACTGTGCTGTAGCTATTAAGTCCAACATGCTGGGGAAGTGTGAGGTACAGGTTAAAATACACAGACTCTGGAGGCTGATTGCTCAAGTCTAAATCCTATCTTCTCTTCTTTGCTGGCTGATAGACCTCGAGCAAATTATATGATCGCTCTGTGCCTTAATGTTCTCATCTGGGAAATGGGAAGAATGTAATATCTACTGTTTGACTTATCAAGATTAGTCAAGACTTTGCTACAGTGTAAGTGTTCAGTGAAGCCACAGAGAAGAGAGTCCCTGACTGTCCATGGTAGTGCCAAGCAATTCCCTCCCTGCTGCCTACAATAAGAATAAGTCATTTTAGCAGATGCGGTGGTGCACACCCATAATCCTCTGAGAGGCTGAGTTAGGAGGATCACAAGCTCAAGCCAAGCCTCAGCAGCTTGGTGATTTAGCAAGTCTCTGTCTCAAAATACAGACCAAAAAGGGGTGCAGATGCAACTCAGTGTAAAGACCCTGTGGTTTAATCCCCAGGACTTCTAAAGAAAGGAGAATAGAACACATTTTTAAAAATTCATTATGTACCAGCAAGTAAACCAGGCATCTGATATGCATCATTGCATTTGACCTTGACATTCATAATATGATAATAAATATTATTATCCTATTTTACTGATGGGCAGGCTAAGGCTAAAAGAATTTAAGGAATTTATCTAGAGTCTCAGAGCAAGTAAAGGCAGAGCAAGAAAGGAACTAATTCACCACCATGGGAGGAAGATATTGCACAAAATTTTTCCTTAAAAATAGTCGTAATTAAAGGGAAAGAATTTGTTCTAACCCCGGAGAATGAAAGAAAGGAGTTCTTTATGGAAGAGTACTGGGGCTCTTAAATGTTGGAGGAAGCAGAACCTTAGAAGTTTGCAACACCAGCCGAAAGGACTGACTCAGGCAAGGCTTACGAATGGATGCTGAAACTGTGAGGTGAAAGGTTCAGGAGAGACTGAATATTCATCGCTGACAATTCATCAGCCCAGAGAGAACCTACTGGTTGTAAGGGAAGAAACAGCTTTACAATGCAGGGATCAGGTTATCACCACTCAAACCCACCAATCAATCTCAGTGTCACTAATGAGACAGCCTGTCCTTCTGCGCCTGTGAGTGTGAGGCAACAAGAGGCTTACATCACCACCCAGGAGGAATTACAGCTACCAATGTTTAGCCAAGTCTCATCTAGCCACGGAATGAGCTTCTTGATTACAGGAAATGCGGGGGATAGAGGAACCAGCTAAAACCACCACAAGGAAGGAATCAGAGAAACCAGGAAAGGTTATTCACCAATGAGACAGTGCATCCAGCTGCTTCAACAAGTGAGTGACCTGGGAAAAGGGAGGGAGTATTTTAGACTTAGATTTGAGATACGGTCAAAAACAATTTGGGGATCTTGATTGGATCCTGGTTTGAACCAGTTGTAAAAGGCATTTGGAGGGCTCCTGAGAAATGTGAATACCGAGAGGTGAGGTTCACTTTATTAGGCATTATAGCGGTGCTATTGTGACTGATCTGAGAAAGTCACATTTTGTTAAAAATGCATATTGCTATATTTAGGGTTAAGATGTCATGTTGCTATGAATATTCTAAAATTCCTTACCTAAAAATGCAAAAGTATCTGAAATCAATGTGGCAAAATATTCACTATTATTATAGCTAAATGATGTGTATATGGGTACACATAATTTGTTCTGCATTTCTGTATGTTTGAAATTATTCATAATAATTAATAAAAACAATCCAAGTGTGGTGGTGCACGCTTATAATCCCAGCACTTGGGAGGCTGAGGCAGGAGGATCGTTTTGAGTTCGAGACCAACCTGGGCTACAAAGTCAGCTCAAGGCCATCCTGAACTGCCATAGCAAGACCCTGTCTCAAAAAGCTAAAAAAACCAAAAAAACAAAACAAAACAAAAAAAACCCAGAATGCAGTCATAAAAAAGAATAGGTTTTTGTTTCCGTGGTACTGGGGATTAAACCCCTTGCATACGCCTCACCAAGGCTCTCCAACAGAGTTACATCCCCAACTCCCAGCTTAGTTTGTTTCTTTTTAATTATTACTAAGGAAATTTTTAGACATACAAACATAGAAGGATAATGAATACCCAAGTACCATCACCAGCTTCAACTTTAGTAATTCATAGCCAATCTTGTTTTATCTGTATCACTCATATCATCCTAGTGGATTATTATGGAACGAATTCCAAGCACCTTATCATTTCACCTCTGGGTTGTTTTTCAGTACTGTGGATTGAACCCAGGGCCTTCACATTAAACCCTTATTTAAAAAAAAAAAAAAAAAAACCTTTTTGAGACAGGGTCTCTCTAAATTGTAAATATTTTTTATACATCTTCAAAACATAAGGTCTCCTTTAGAAAAATCACAACAAAGCCATTGCCACTCCTAAAAAGTAGTAACTCCTTACTATCAATAAATATCTATTTAGTGTTCCAATGGCCCTATCTCATCAATAACTTTCATAGAGATTTTATGAATCAGTACCCAAACAAGATTCATCAGCTGCAATTGTCAAACTATCTCTTAAATCTCTTTTAATTTCTAGTACTCTCCTAAACCTCTATTGGTTTGTTTTTTTTCGGTTAAAACCGAGTCATTTTGGTTTTGCTAGTCACATTCCCATGGTGTCATCTAACATGTTCTTCTGTCCCTAGATTTATTGTAATTTTGCAGTTCTATCCACGGACACGGTCAGATTCAAGTTCCTGTTCTTGTTGTTATTGTTTGTTATAGTTTTCTTTTTGGCAAAACTACTTTGTCGACGATGCTGTACATTTCCACCAGGAGATGAATAATATCTACTTGTCCTTTATCTCAAGATATCAGCAGCCAAAAATGGTCAGTGCCAGCCTAACTTGCGTGAGGCCATGGCTTCTATCCCCAGCAAAACACACGTACACACCCACACACCACAAAGAAGCTGCAAAGTGTTGAGTGTTGAAATGTTAGCTTTTCCTTCTTCTATTAGCTAGGATATATCTATAAAAGAAAACCTCTCCCAGTCAGCTATACAGTTCCCCTCAGGTTGTATTTGTATAGGACTTGCTTAAACTCTCCATTTATTCATAAGTTGTTAAGATAGTAAGTTGGCTCCTGAGTCATGAGTGTACTATTGCTACAGGACAAATCACCACACTTGGTGACTAAAAACAGTGCACATTTATTATATCACAGATTCTGCAGTCAGGACTCCCAGTAAGACACAGCTTCGTGGTCTTTAACAAGCCTATAAGTGTCACCTAGGATTTAGAACTTATTTAAAAGCTGGATCAGGGAATGGGGCTATTGGCGTATTTCATGAGATTATTGGACTGAGGATCTCAGGTCCTTGCTGGTTGTTGCCTGGAAGCCACCTTATCTCCCTACCATGTGGGCCTCTCAACATGGCCACTTGTTTCACCAAGGCCAGCAAGATGGCGGCCACCCTGTTACATAATCCAGTCCCAGAAATGACAAGCCATCCTCTTGCTACCTTTGACAATAGAGACCAGCCACTCAGTCAGGCTTCCTGAGGAGACAGGAGCACACAAGGGAGTCAAAAGCAGGGCTTGGAATCATTAGGGGCCATTCACACCTAGCATTCCCCAAAGATAGCTGGTGAAATTCACTTTAAAAACAAAAACCTGTGACTTGGTTCAATGAAGTGTGACCCTGGCTGCTATCAGTCAGGGAAGCGAGGATGAAAGTAAACAGACCCGTGCCCTCAAGTCCTCTGTGTCCTCAGAGCCCCCTTGCTCCATTCAAGGTCAAGCTTTTCAGTGGGACCCTAATCTCACAGCTGAAGTAAAGAGGACAAGACAGTACCTGGAAGAATACAAGAGGCAGCGCACTGGACCTCCAGAACATGCAGCCAGTACCACTCAGGCTCTGTTCCCTGCGTAAAACCATGCTCATCACGGCCAGCTTCTGGGCAGGTGAGAAGGGTAAAAGAGCTCTAGGTAAAATGTCCACAGTAGAAGGTGGCGAGGTAAGTGCTGCACAGAAGAGGTGCTGCCACCACTGTTACTGCTGGAATTAGCTGTGGTCATGCTTTTGTGACTAAATCCTAGTTTTTCAGGCCCCCCTGTAGTGGATTGGCAGCTGGTGGCCAGCTTATAACCCCCAGTGGAACTGGGTAAGCGTGGTGCTGGGTGTGGGAGGCCCAAGTGGGGACTGTGGCCAGCAACATAGGAGGCAGAACTGGAGGAGAAGGAGGCTGTTGGGAGCTTGGGGAGGCTGTAAGGAGCTATTGGTTCTGTTTGTGGAGCTCGTCACGCTGGCTTTCCTGATGAACTCGGCTGTTTTCATCCTTCGAGGAGCTCGGGACCTCGTTGGCACTGAGAATGGCTTCGGTTCACTTTGGGGGAGCTCTGGTCCTTACTTTGAGCATCACTTCCTGCCTCCAGCAGGAAAGAAGGTGCACAGCTCTGTCTCCTGGAGAAGTTTGCTGCGTTGGCTTTACTGAGAGGAACTCAGTTGTCTTCACCATTGGAGGAGCTCGGATCTCACTGTTGCTGAGGATGGCTGTGGTACCTTCCAGGGGAGCTCTGGTTCTTCTGGGCATCACTTCCTGGCTCCAGTGAGGACCCCTCAGCCTGCTAGCATAGATCCTTCATCCTGCTTGCACAGACTTCCTAGATTCCACCACTGACCTTTGGGCCTTCCCAGTGCAGATCCGTGAAACAGGCCTGCGTGAGATATTGTTATGGGCTCTGGGCCTCCAGTTGAACTCGAGAGAGGTATTGTTATGAGCTCTAGGCCTTCAGCTGAACTCACACAGGACATTGTTGCAGGATCCAGGCCCTCAGCTGGATTCCTTGGTCTATAGTGTATGGACAGATTTCCTGTACTCTCTTGTATGGCATTCTTTGGGGGACCATTATAAATAATCTTAAAATATATGTCCTGTAGTATATTGTTTCACCTTGCAAAATAAGCCCCAAACCAACACACCCCCTAATCGCTAGCTCCTTCCAGACTGCCTGGCCCATCATCAGCTGTGAAGTTCTCACAGCAAGCCTGTTGCTCTCTGTAGACCAAGTTACATGAAGATCTTCGGTTTTGCCTCCCAGCATGATCCAGGGATTTCATGCCACTTATGTAGCAATTCAATACCTTCAGAAGTAACTCTGACTCATTAAACAGCCCGTTGTCTGGGAGGACTTGGTCCTGAATGAAACCAAGCCCCTTCTATTCTTTTTTTAAAGTATAAACTGTGTATTAGAATTTTTGTTTTGTTGTTTTGAGGTACTTGGGATCAACTCAAGAGCCTTTACTACATCCCCAGCCTTTCTTCATGTTTTTAATTTTCAGATAGGGATTCACTAAGACCCTTCGTTGCCTAGGTTGGGCTTCAAACTTGTGATCCTCCTGCCTCAGCCTCCCAGAGTGCTGGAATTTTTAAACTTCACAATAGCCAGGCAGGGTGGCGCATGCCTGTAAACCCAGCACTCGGGAGGCTGAGACAGAAAGATCATTGTGAGTATGAGACCAGCCTGGGCTACAAAGTGAGCTCAAGGCCACCCTGAACTGCACAGAGATCCTGTCTTAAAAAAAAAAAAAAAAAAAAAAAAAAGCCAAATAAATAAATAAATAAACTTCACAAGAGACGTGTGAATATATTCCTAAAAAAATCCATACAGCAAAGAATAAAATTCACCCTGACTTCCTACCCCTGTCTCTGTTCCCTTCCTTTCTTTCCTGGAGGTGTTCACCACTAATAATTGGACATGTATCCTGCTGTATTAGTCTTTTTTCCATTACTATAATGAAATACATGAGACTGCATAACATTGTGCAGAAAAGAAGTTCACTGAGCTCTCGGTTCTGGAGGCTCAAGGCCGTGGCCCTAACACCAGCTTGGCTCTGGTGAGTGTCCCATGGTAGATGATAAACAGGGGAAGGAGCGCTACAGGAGGCAGCGGTCACATGGCGAGGCAAGACAGACAAGCCGGACACGACAAGCCAGAGCCATGGAGGGGGGTGCAGGATTACGTTTTTGGAGACAGGGAGTCACTATATAGTCCAGGTAGGCCTTGAATTTGCAATCCTCCTGCCTCAGCCTCCTGAGTGCTGGGATTACAGCTGTGCACCATCATGCCCAGCTAAGGTTTTCTCTTTTTATAACCCTCTGACCAGCACTAATTCAGAGTCCAGGGAGAACTACCTTAACCCTTTTGAGAGCAGGGACCCCCACCAGACTCCACCTCTTGAAGGCCCTGCCACCTCTAAACTGTCACACTGAGGGCTCTGCTCCAGTGGGTGAACTTTCCGGAATGCACACGTTATGTTCAAATCATAGCTCAAGGCCTCAGCAAAGTGTATCAGCTGCCCCTAAAGCCACCTACAAACCCTGACCATTTCCCACCACCTCCACAGCACCACCCAGGTCCCTGCCTCAGTCTTTGCTGCCTGTGATTCATTCATCATAATTTTTTTCCAGTACTGCAGATTGAACCCGAGGCCCTGACACTGAGCTACATCCTCCACCCTTTTATTATTTTTTATTCTGAGACAGAGCCTCACTAAGTCTCTAAATCGCCAAGGCTGAACTCAGACATGGGACCCTCCTGTGTCAGCCTCCCAGAGTGCTGTGGTTACAGGTGTGCACCACCATGCCCGCTTCATTCTCTGCAGTTCTTATGCAGTGAGCCTTCTAAGCTTTGAGGCAGACACACCCAAAGGAATTGAAAGCGATGACAGAAACACTGCATGCCCCTGTTCACAGGCGCAGTATTCACAATTGCCGGAAAGCAGAAACAAGCACGTGTGCAGGGACAGATGAATGCAGAAATAAAACCCCGCCTGTCCATGGAAGACATTGCTCAGTTTTCATAAAGGAAATTATACCCTTGCTTTGACATGGGTGAGCCTTGGGGACACTGTGCTAAGTGACAGAAGCTGGACAAAGAAGGACGGGTTTTTTCTGACTCACTTCTGTGAGGTACTCAGAGTCATAGGACTCAGAGATGAGGAGCAGAACAGAGGCACCTATGGGCTGAGGAAGAGAGAGAAGGTGCTGGGGCGTTAGGGGGTCCGTGGGCCCACTTTCAGTTTTGGAAGATAAAAGACATCCTGGAGACGGGTGGTAGTTGATGCCAATGACTGTACACTCAGAATGATTTTGAGTGATTGATTTTGTTTTGTTTTGGTTTGGTTTGGGTTTTGGTTTGCAACTGGAAATCGAACTCAGGACCTCACCCTTGCCATGCAGGTGCTGTTGAAAATGGTTGAAATGGCAGTCATCATGTTAAGTGTCTTCACCACCATAAACATAAATAAAACTGTGTCAGCCAAGTTACATCACCCTCAGCCCCATCTGTCCCTGACTCAAGGCCAAAGCCCCCACCCTGGCCTACAGCGCCTGCCCATGTTTTGTCCCCTCCCCCAGAGCCCCTCAGACCTCCCCGTTTGTCTCCTCTTCTTGTCTGACCCATGTGAACACAAGCCAGGCACGCGCCCCACCTCGGGGCCACCCCCTGCTGTCCCTCTGCCCGGCACCATCTTCTCCCAGAGGTCTGCAGGGCTGGCTTCCCTCTCTCTCCTAGGGTCCTCACTCCGGGGTCTCCTGATCACACTGTTCAAACTTCAGTCTCCACCCAGCTCCTCTGGCCTGCTGTTATGGTTGTGTCTAGGTGTTCCCAAGGCCTCCTGCAGTCATAGGTGGGGCTTTTGGGAGGTGGCTGGGTCTGGAGTGTGTGATGCTGAGATCAAGGGCTGTGATTACTAAACTGATCCACCGATTGGTTTGGCACAATTCTGGGTGGGATTAAGGCTGCCCCATCCGGGGTTTGAAGCCTGGTTAAATATAAGGAACAGAAAGAGGGTCCCTGCTTGTCGCTTGTCCTTGCTGTTTACTGCCTTCAGCCTGCCTGTGCTGCGATGCCCCTCTGCAAACTATGAATTGAAACCTCTGCACACTGTGAGCTACAATGAACCTTTCCTCCCTTAACTTTGGGTGTTGGGTATTTTGTCTCAACAATGAGAAAAGTAACTAAGACCTGCATTTGTGTTTCCCGTGGCCGTTCTTACCAGCTGGACAATATTTTATCTTACATATTTTTCTGTGGTCCACCAGCAGAATACCAACTCACAGGACAGACATTTTTGTCTCACCAGTGAATCCGTAAGGCCTAAAAAAAACAGTGCTCAATAATATTTGTTGAACGAATGAATAAAACATCTCCAACTGTTTTCACATCGATCCACGCTGCTCTTATCTTACTCTTTCTAACCGAAGCAGAGCACTGGGCCATTTCAGCACAGCATACTGCACGTCATCAGTCCTTTTAACTCTGCGTGCTTAGAATGTTCTCAGCTAGTAGAGTATTAGAGCATTTTTAGTCTCCGTGTTCCCAGATGCAACTCAAAACCTCTACAGAGAAGTCACAGAGTTGGTTCTCAGAGCCTCCTCTTTCCCAGGTCAAGGCTCTGGGAGCCAGGCCAGTGAGAAGAGAAACATGGAAAGGTATGTGCTTGCAGTGGCCAGGTGAGCACGGAGCGACGCCAGCCTGGCTGTGCCCTGTGGGATCTGGGGCTTGTGGTTGGATTTCTGGGAAGAGAGGAGAAAGTGCCAGGCTTGGCAGGGACTGGAAGCTTCTATGGCCAAGTGTGCGGGCAGAGGGAAGAAAATTGAGGGGAGGTGGCAGAGGCTCACATTCAAATGCCCGGGAGGCAGAATCGAGGGGTTCAGGCTGGGTGTGAGCAAATTGCTTTGGGGCAGCGTGAGGCCCACAGGGACCTGAGAACCTGTTCAGTTGCTGCTAGCCCCAGGCCACCCGGGCCAAGCAGGAATGGGAGCCCCATGTCTCTCGTGTCTCCCGGTTGTTTATTTTCCACAGAATCAGGAAATCAACTTTTGTATTCAGTTTCCAGATACTATCTGTTGTTGTTGTTGCTGTTTTTAATACTGGCTCAAAATTTTTTAAAACATCAGGTTCAATCCCCAGTACCACAAAAATCAACGAGGCAAGCAATCAATTAATCAGTAAGATGTGCTGATAAAATGTTTAAAATGGGTGCCCCTCCTTCCCCCACACTGGCCACTCCAAGGGTTACAAGTCTACAAGCTCTGAGTGTTACGGTCTGTCTCACAGAATCGCATCTCCTAACCCAGACCTGGGTCCTGTTCCATGGACTGCACCATGACACCATTCGGGCAAGCGCCTTGACATCTGCAGAGCTGTTTGCTCGTCTGGGAACGATAACGAAATGAGCCCCAGGGGATCGTGTGGGAGAATAAAGTAGACCGGCCGAATGGTTTGGCCAGTAATAGTGGTAAGAGTAGGGGGCAGAGGGCCTGGGGAACACTGGGGAGAGAAAAGAGAATAACGAAAAGGGGGTGCATAGCCCCAGCTGGTGTGTGGCGGCCAGGGGCACAGTGCCCCTGAAGCTTGCTGTAGCCTGGGAAAATGAGACCGAAGATCCAGGGCCTAACTTTGACCAGTGGGGTGAGATAGGGATTCCCCAACCCAGCCAGAGACCCGGAGCTTGGGGCCTCCAGACAAGCAGGCAGCTCTGCTCTCAGAAGGTGGGAGCCTCCCAAGACCCAGCTTTTCATTCTGTGCTCACAGAGTTGCTAGTTGGAGCCTAACTCTAGGACTTTACAATTGCCCTTGTGATTTATCGCCCTAGCTTGAGATGAAGACATTCCAGTCTGTCGAGCTTCTGTAAGCGGATGTGTTTGCTGTCCTTCCTGACTTCCTTCCTTCGCAGTTTGAATAAAATTTCACTAGAATCAGTTAAGAGTCTTTTAATTGCAAGCAACAGAAACCCAAACTGGCTTAGCCAAAAGGAAGTTTATAGCTCTGTGCACCTGAAATGTCCAAGGGGTAGGGCTAGCTTCAGGTTAATACCAGGGCCTAGTTGATCTGTGTTATCCTTCCAGGTGGGATCCACTCTTACACGTCCTTTTCTGGACTACAGCTCCACAACGGAGTGACCCCCAAGTCCACAAGATGCCCTGAAAGTTGAAAGAAGAAGTCCTTGTGTGGGGTTTCATTAATCTGATTTGGGCCACGTTTCCTTTCCTGAGCAAACTGAGAGGAATACAAGGTGCTGAATGCCGGGCCTGCCGCGTATCAACCCTGAATAAGGCGGTGATAAATGAAATCAACACCTCCCAGATCAAAATATAGATTAGAGGTGAAAAGGGGGTGGTGACTCCTAAGCAAAATCAGGTGCTGTTACCAGAAGTTGATGCTCCCCCCAAAAGAATATTCACCTTATCACCCACACAAAGCTTTAAGTTTACTAAAAGTACAACATGACTTCAACATCTAATACCCCCTTGATCATGAGGGCTGGCTTGGCTGAGCTTGGATTCTCTTTCATGTGTTCATCATCTATGAGAATTACATGAGCCGACTGAAAGGAGCGGGAGGACTCTTCTTCCACAATAGTATTAAATAAATATTCAGTTGAACATTTGTGGCACTTTATACATGTCCCTACCAAAAGACAGTCATTAATACACCAGACGTGAGTTTGGTGTATTAATTCAGCCAACTATCTTCATTCAGAAAAAGTGTATTTAAGGAAAAAAAAGCTTAGTCAAACGACCCATAGTTCTAACACTGAGCTAAGGTCCGTGCAGACCCTTTTGACTAGAGTTCCTATTAAAGGCAGGATGGGTGGGCGTGGGGGGCTGCCCTACAGGAAGCCAAGCTACCTGTGAGAACACGCTTTTTGTCCACAGTTGTTTGAGGAAATCATAACATGAGCCAGTTACTCCAGTGTCCCCCACCACCCCAAAACCACAAAACTCCAAACCCCACCCCGTACAGAAATCATGCCACTCCAGGAGAACGTCAGTTGTTCAAAGCTGCCTCCATCAACACAGTCCCTAGGGGCCTCACGCTGATATATTCCGCCAGGCGGGACTGGGTAAGAAAACAGCGCTGACCCAGAAGAGAAATCTTCACAAGCAGCATGTAATGGGTTGAACCGTATGAAGTGGTCATTTCTGTAGACAAATAATAGTCAAACATCAACAGTTTCATATGGTGGCATCTGAAAATGCTAAAGCAGTAGCAGTTCTCAAGCTGTGATCCATGGACTCCTGGGGGATCCCAAGGTCCTTTCTAAAGGAACCAAATTGTTTTCATGATAAAACTAAGATGTTCATTGCCTTTTTAGTTAACATTGGCACTAAAAGTGCAGAAGCAACAGTGGGTGTATTGGTCTGTTTTCTGCTGCTGGTAACACAATGTCACAGGTTGGACTGCTTACAAAGAGAGGTTTGTTTTCACGCACGTTCTGCATCGAGGTCAAGGGGCTGTCCTTGGTAATCGCCTCCACCTGTGAGATATTCTGCGGTCTTTCCACTTATGAACCCATCAGTCTTCAGTCATGGGGGCTCCACCCTGATGACTTTATTTAATGCTAATGACCTCCTCAAGGGCCCACCTGTAAAAATACCATAACATGGCACAGAATTTCCTCAGTCATCCGAAATTCAGATTCAACTCCTGTGTAAGTTTCAGAGGGGACAAACCATATTCAAATCCTAGCAAAGCATCCAATTACAGGAAGCTGAAGTTCATCATTGACTTCAAGTAAACAACATATTGCCCCGGACTGGATACAGAAGCACGTGACAATTCTGCCATCTTTTATTAAACTCAGTTGTAAAAGAGATTTGCAAATAATGATAGAGTCCCTCTTCTAATATTTTTTGTTCCGGAAAGTATTTTTCCAAAAAGCATTTTACTTCTATCCACTTGAAATGAGTTCATTGTTGCTATAGTGTGATGGATTTAGAAATATTTTTAAAGTGTCAGCATTAACTTCTTGTATGGAACCTGGCAATGGATGTAACCCACACAAACAAAAACTCTCCCGGGTCTTCAATTAATTTTAAAAGTGCAAACGATTCCAGAGAACAATCACTTAAAGAATTGCTGTGTTAGAACAGTGTACAGGAAAACAAACGCGTGAAAGGAAATGTTGACGCCCCTGGAAGGAAAGTTGTGGAAACGACAGTGCGCGGGACCACGGCCTCCTGGGAAGAGAAGGCGCGAGCAGGGAAGAGAGCGGTGATTCACACAAACAGGGTGTCTTGGTCTGTTGCTAATAACGCAAATACCGCAGACTAGGTAAGTTATAAAGCGAAGAAGTTTATTTTGGCTCCCAGTCTGGCCCGAGGTGGAAGGGCCACATCTGGTGGCATTCTTGCTAACAGAGCCCCAAGGTAGGGCCATGCTTTACAAGAGACGGAAGCCCCAGAGACGGAGCCAAGCAGGTATTTAGGTCAGACCCACTCTGAAGGTAACGCACTAACCATTGGCCCCGATCGCAAGCCTGGAGGACCCCTTCATGAAGGCAGGTCCGAATCACCTCTTTATCTCAGGGTGGGGATATACGTCAACACGAGTTGCAGAAGGGATAAACTGTGTTTACACATGGTTCGGGAGCGACTGGCAGCTGCCCAAGGCCGGAGCACAGGTGCAGTGGGCTCCTGGGAGTCGGCCGCAGGCCGAACCTCCAGCTGGTCTGCAGAATTTCTAAGGCAGAGTCGAGCCCGCCGAGCAGGACCTCTCGGGGCGCAGCGCTGGAGGGTGGCTGGCGCCAAAGGAGGAAGCCCCTAGGAAATGAGGGTTAAGCAACCTCAGAGGTCCTGGGAAGACCACTCGCGGCCAGGCATGGCAGCCACTCCTGTGACCCCAGAACTCCGGGGGCCGAGGCAGGAAAATTAAAGCGTTCAAGGTCAGCCCGGGCTGCGGAGGGAGCCCCCACACACTGAAACCTCTCCCGCGAATCTTCGGCGGGCAGCGATGAGGACGGATGCGGCGTCGGCGGGGGAGGGGAGTGTTCGGGGCGGGGGCGGGACGGTGCGCACACACGTGGGCGGCGGCGGTTGCTCTGCCGCGTCGCGCCCAGGAGCCGGGTGTGCGCGGGCGTGCGGGCGCCTGGGCGCGGTGCGGGCACAGCGGGGCGGTGCCGGGCAGCCGGACGCCGCAGGTGCCCTGGACGAGCAGGCTCCGCCCCGCGCTCGGCTCCTCCGCGCTCCGCTGCCCCGCCGCGCGGTCCCGCAGCGCCGCGCTCGCCCGCCGCCCCGCGACCCTGCCGTCCGCGTCCCACGCCGCCAGGTAGGACAGCGACCCTGCGCCCCGGCGGGGCTCCGGCGCGGCCTCGGGGTCCCGCGGGAGGGCGTCGGGCCGGGGACAGAGGGGCCGGGGAGGTCGCGGTCCGGGTGCGCGGGGGGGGCCGCGCCGTGGCTGGGAGGTGCCCGCGGCGACCCTGCGCCCGCGCGTCCCCCCGCGGCCGGACCTCGGGCGCGCCCGCTCGCAGAGGAGAGTCGCGGGCCGGGGGCGCCGCCCCTTCGTGGCCCGGGGACCCGCGGCCCAGAGCGGACCCGAGCTCGCGATCGGCCTCTGCGGGCGGCGGTTCCCCTCCGACGTCCGCGCTGAGAAGGCGAGGCCGGCCCGCGCGTGCCGTCCGGCGCCCAGGACGCCCGGCGCTGAGTTCGCCTGGACGGGTCGGGGCGCTGAGGGCGCGGGGGCGGAGCTCCCACCCGGATCGCGGCGGGTCCCCTCCGCCGGCACGAGCCGGGCTGGCGCTGTCAGACCCTCGGAAGAGCGGTCTGAACCCCGCCGCGGTGGCACCCAGCCTCCCTGCCCGCTGAACGGACCTTCTTGGTCTTTGCCTGCTCCAAAGCGGCCCTCCCCGGTTCCTAAAGCTAACCTCGGCCTTCATTATGTGGGACGATCCCCGTAGATCTTCCCCTGGAAGGTCGCGAATCAGTGCCCAGGGAAGAAATGCAAAATACTTGGGAATGTGTTGGGCACATGTGTGTCAGAAATGATACAACCCATCCACATTCTGCACGTGCCTCCCGATGATTTCCTCCGGAGTCACCCGCATTGCTGCATATAAATCTAGACCATTTACTTGAACTGTGGGTGGCTCAAATTTGGGACTGGTTTTTCTTTTAGACTCTTCTATGATTTTTTTTTCAGTACTAGGGACTGAACCTGGGGCGTGTACATCGAACTACATCCCCAGCTTTTTTTGGGGGGGGGGACACAGTCTAAGTCACTAAGTTGCCCAAGCTAGACTTGAACCTGTGATCCTCCTCCCTCAGAGTCCCAGGGTGCTAGGATCACAGGCACGTGCCACGGTGCTTAGCAAATCATCTGTAAAATGGCTGTTTGTGTTAAGTTCAATTTTCTGTTGTTTGTTCTGAACTAACTTCACAGGATCAGAATTTGGGGAACAAGGCCTCTTTATTATTGTACAGCTGTATATGTGCACGGGTGCCTACTTATATACATAAGATACATAACACATACACGTGTGCACCGGCATGCATAT
Organism: Dinomys branickii; assembly: GCA_004027595.1. NCBI lineage: Eukaryota > Metazoa > Chordata > Mammalia > Rodentia > Dinomyidae > Dinomys > Dinomys branickii. The sequence goes on along the minus strand of PVLD010007394.1, from coordinate 13,307 downwards.
GGTACCACAGGCTGAGGGGAGAGCCCAGGGTCCTGTTTGCAAGTCACAAACTTTCCAGGTTCAGACAGACATAAGGAGAGTGTGTTTGCTCTGGAACATGTGACAAAACCTTCAGGAGTTTGCTGGAATGCTTCAAAGCAGGTGGACTACTGAGAAGCTAAGCCTCAGAGATGCCTCGGTTACAACCCCCGCTCTCCCACTTCCTAACCTCTGTGCGGCAGTTATCACATCTGTGAAATGGACTTGATGGTAACAGCAACCTCCCCAGAGCATTAGTCAAGTACGGGGATGGTTCCAGCACAGCACTTCCACCCAAGCAGGAAGTCTTGTCCTGGACACCCCAGATGGCCGTGTGTTGGGTGCTGCTCAGCGCCCCCACTAGCTTCCTCTTCCACACCTCCCGGTGCAGAATACCATGCACCAGGAGGGAGCCAAGGAAGGGACTTCAGCTTTGTGCCAGGCAAGTCCAGTCTGAGGTGGGCCTGAGCACATCATGGTCCTAGTGAAGACACAGAAACTGAGTGAGCGGAGGTGCCCACCTCAAACACAAAGAGACAGTAGAAATCGCAGGGAAAGCCTGTGGGCAGCTTTTGTGAGGCACATGCGCCTTCTACAGTTTTAGATTACTCCCAAGATTTAAAAAACTGAGAACCGAGAAAGATCCTCACTGTACCGCAGATCAGTGGTGCAGTTTCCAGCAGCTTGGTTAGCATTTTTTTTTTTTTTTTGGCGGTACTGGGGATCGAACTCAGGACCCTGCACTTGCTAGGCAAGCGCTTATTCCACTGAGCTATATCCCCAGCCCCTTGGTTAGCATTTTTGTGACTATATTTCCTAACGTATAAAAACAGTTGCCTCGAAGGGTTATTTTAGATAATTCAGCTATTAAGGGAGTCAACATGCATAAATTTCTAGGATCTTGGTAAATACGAGCTAAATATTGCTGGTGCAGATGCTGACAGGGCGGGGTTTGCTGCCCGTGCCCTGTGACACCACACTTCTTCTCCCAAACCCCTCTGTGTAAAATGCTGTGAATGGCAAATGCTGGAATACTCTGTACTTTTCCTGTCCAAGGATAGGAAGGGACATTGCAAGGAAAGACCCAAAGAGGAAGGGCCTTTGTGAGGGCTGGCAAGGAGTTCTTTTGGAGCAGGTGAGTGAGAGACGCATTCTGCACAGGGAAAAAACAGCCTTCGCCCAAGCTGAAGGCATGACCAAGGGGAGTGAGTCTAAGGAGTGACGAACAGTCAGTGTTACTGGGCAGTGAGACTGGCAGGCGGCAGTCTTGTCCTCAGCATGGGGGTTGAGGCATGGAAAGGATAAGCATTTCTCAAGTGCCTGGTGTGTGCAGGCGCTGTTGTTTGTCACTCCTGAAGTCCTCATCATGCCCCTAGGAATCAGGTTTGATGGTCCCCATTTCCTGAGTTACATGGAAGCTCCCAGAGGGTTAGCCTCTTGCTCAGAATCTTGCAGTGGGTCCATGGCAGAGCTGGGGTGAACATCCATCTGTCTGATCTAAAGCCTGGGTACCCTCTCTGAGCCCCAGTTTTCTCACTGTAGTGTGGAGATGCTACTAGCAAAGACTGCTGCACAGATTTACTGGGAGATGCAGGTGAGAGAGTAAATCCACGTCTCGAAGTACAGGATGAGACTCCTGGCCATCACTGGGGTTGTGTTGATCACAGGGAGGCCTGTGTTGCTCCACTCTCAGATGGGAGAACCCAAGGAGTGAGGTACGAGGCCAGCGGGTTTCCACGTGTGGTCCCCAGACCAGCAGCACGAGCATTCCTCAGATTTTCAGGACCATCCCAGCCGCCAGCCACCTCCTGAATCAGCGGCCCTGGGATGAGGCCCAGCAGCCAGGTTTTAACAAGTCCCCCTGAGTGGTTCCGGTGCACACTCAAGCCTGAGAACCTCTCAGCTGGAGGAAACTTTGAATATGGTGCCGTGCAACCACAGCCCATAAGAGAGGCGAGGCTGTTGAGAACTGTGCCCCCAGCAAGGACCCAGTGAGGCACAGGAAGCCCAGGAGCCTGCAAGGAAGCATTTCTTTATAGTCAGGAAAAATGCCACAGGCTCGGTGCGGTCCAGGGCTTGGTATCTGTTAGATGCTAACGTTGAGAACTTATGCTCTTTTCTAGCCTTGCAGCTTGAGGGCCTGAACAAAACTTGACTTTTAAAGGCTCTATTGCCTAGTAAGGAGCGTTCCGGGCTTCTGGTGACCTGCCCCCCTGCTCCCCCTCTGTGCTTGGACCCCTGTGGGAGATCTCCCCTCTGGAGTCCCCGGAGAGTGTGTGTCCAGGCACAAGTTCTCAGGACTGGGGCCGATCCCATCACTCTGCCAGGAGAACACGAACATGAAGGGGACCCAAAGCAGGTGGCAAATAGGCGAACCTAGGTTGGTGACAGTCACATCATGCAAAAGATCCTCAGCCAAAAGCCAAATCCTCCACACATCCTCTTCAAAGCCTTCGTAAGTAATGAACAAAGCCCATCATGGTGGTGCATACCTGTAATGCCAGTAGTCTGGGAGGCTGAGGCAGGAGGAGCACAAGTTCAAGCCCAACCTAGGCAATTTAGCAAGACCCTGTCTCAGAATAAACAGCAAAGAGCCGGGGATGTAGTTCACTGCAAACCATCCCCACTCCCAAAAACCAAGTGGCAGAAATGCAGCCTTACCTTAAAGGTGAAGATTACCAGGACTACCTGCATGTTCTATGTGAGAACAAACTAAAAACCCTCTTGAGCCTAGATGGGGTGAAACAGGAAAAATACCTGCAGTGTAAGGCAGAGAGCTCCTTCTACTGGTAAAGAGCACATGCGATCCAAGCCCAGCCTCTACCTCCAAACACAAGAGCGGAGCTGTGACTTGGCTGAACACAGGCCACAGAAGTACAAACTGACTCCAAACAGAGAGAAAGATCCTCAGCTGCGCTCCCCACAAGGCAAGAAAGGATGGCGGGGCAGGAAGAAGAAATGCAAAATAAAGCCACACGAGCCTGTGTGCTGCCTGTCGGGACTGGGCCAGGTTCAGGACTGGCGAACATGTGGAGAAATTTTGCTGGGCAGGAAGGGTGCCAGCCCCGAGAGCATTTCAGTAGACCTGTCACTGTCACAAAATACCTGGAATAAACAGTTTTTTTAAAGGAAGATTTACTATGGCTCCTGGTTCCGTCCACGGTTGCTTGGCCCTGTTGCCTTTGGGTCTGTCATGAGGCAGAACGTCACAGCGGGCGGGGACAGAGCGGTGATGCTCACCGCAGGGCATCTGGGAAGCAGAGAACGTGAGGGAGAGGAGCCAGGGTACCAAGAGCCCCTCCAAGGGCTCAGCCCTAAATGACGTACTTGCCCCTGTAGGCCCCGCCTCCTAAGGTTCCTACCACCTTCCCTCAGCACCATCAGCCATGCAACCAAGTCTTTATCATATGGCCATTAGGGGACATTCTGGATGCAAACACAGCACCAGCATTGCATTCTGTTTGGGACAGTTTTGAAGTTCTGGAAATGGAGAGTAGTGATGCCTGTATCCCAAGTGCCCAGGAGTTGTGAACTTGGCTTAAAATGGTCAATTTCAGGATACCTATCTTGCTACAATAAAAAACTAGGAATGACTCAAAAGATAGTAAATGTAAGGACTTAACATCAGATTTTTTGGGACTATCAAGAAGTTCTGTCCTCGTCAGAGTCCTATAATCCCGTAAGAATTAAAATGCCTCATCCACACAACCTGTTCTCCCCAAATGCCTGGGACTGTTCTCGGGCCAGGCTTGGGCAAGCAGGGGTGTGGGAGTCAGCCCCGAGACCAGCTCCTGAGACCAGAAGCTCAGACGAGATGGGTGCTTGGGGAGATTATAGAAGTGTCGAGTCTGTATTTTTACAGCACTGTATTTGCAAAAACATTTAATATACATCTTTTCATGAGGTAAGTTACAAAATGTTGAGTCAGACAACATCGTGGCTGGTGGGAAGTTATAAAAGATGTGGTAATTCTTAACCCAGGCCTTCCCGCCTGCAGAGATCGAAGCTTGGTTTTGCCCTTCAGTTGTGTGAGTCTCTTAATCTCTCTGTGCTTCAGTTTTCTCATTTATAGAACAGAAGTGAAATAATTCTCATCTCATAAAAGATGTTATAAAGATTAAGTGTACCAAATACTAGCTCTACAGCAAGTACTAAATAAATGTATTTTAAAAAATAAACTTGAAGAAGCCTGAAAGCCTTAGCAATTTTGTTTCTGAAGGGGGAATTTACTTTTTTACAGTCAGGAAGTGCATCCTAGACAAAATGTAATCATGGGACTGAGATGGGCCCGCAAGGGCTCAGCAGAGGTGCTGGGCTTGCTGACAGGTGGGTCGGGAGGTAGAAGGGCAGGTGCCTCAGGTGGGGAGCAGAGCCATAGGACACTGAAGCTCTGGAAGCTCCACAGCTGCCCACAGTGCCCGCAGCAGCAGCAGCAGCAGCAGTAGAACCTGAGTCCAACCCAGCTTTCCCCTCCCATCAGGACCCAGGACCCCCTGACTGGGGGAGTCTGAGGATCAGGATCTGGGGATATTTGACCCCTTGACAAACATGGGTCCTTCCTTGCAGACCCCTGGAACAAATCCAGGCAGCCTTGTTGCCCCCAGATGCTGGGCAGCTCATTCCCAAGCCAGAGTGGAAGGAAGACCAAGCTGTACCAAGCCCACTGTGCCCTCAGGATGACTCCTGGTTTGGCTCCCTCTCAGACTAAAGCAGAGGCTGGATTGTAAATACCCTCTAACCCTCTGTAGACCCCGCACTGCCTGTATGGGCTACGTTGATTCTCTAACCTAACTTAGACTTTGAATCACACTGGAAAAACATCACTCCCGTTCCCCAGGAGGGGTCACCTTTGCCCTGCTAGAGGTTTGTAGCCCAGGGAAAAAGTTAGATGGAGGCGTTCATCACTGAGAGGGACTCCAGGAAGCCCTTGGGTCTGAGGCTGTGGATTTGCTGGAGACTGCCTTGGAAGGATTGCATTAGAGGGGAGGAGGGTTGGGAAGTGTTAGACACATGTCTGGCTGGTGTTCATTAATGGAAAGAGAGGAAGGGGTGAGAGGAGGGGGAGGGAGGGGAACAGGAGACTCACAGCCCCAGGAGACAGCCAGGACCTGCCCTGCCTCCAACGCCCGTGGTTGGCACCTCCTGCCCTCCTAGGTTGCATAAACCCAAGGGGCAGAATCTTGGCTGCAGCGGGGTCACCTGCAGGGAGAAGGCTTCCCCCAGGCTGCCCGGGAAGATGCTTCCAGAAGGGAGGTTTAGATGTTCAGATCTCCCAGGCCTCTTTGTCTGTGTAGCAGTGAAGGGTCAGGGAGGCGCCCTCTGAGTCCCCACCCCCTCTCTGTCCCCCACCCCGTGCACATGGCCCCTGTGAGAGGTGTCAAGAAGGCATAGGCACAGCCCACTGAGCTGCACAGCCCCCGGCTCCATCCTGCCCTGGTGAAACCCTGAAATCTGCCTCCTGCAGTGGGAGAGAAGGCAGAGGGTGAGGCAGAACTGAGGATCCGCTCAGCTGCTGAGGGGGTCCGGGGAGGAGATGCTGGAGCAGGAGCAGTCTTGTTGGTCACCATCCCTGACTGCTGGAACTCCGTGATGGGAGGTGACTGACCAGGTGTGAGGTGACGGCAGAACCTGGAGCTCAAGAGGGACCAGGCGGGGACTGGGGGTGGCAGACACAGGCGCAGCATTTGGCAGTGAGGAGAGGCCTCCTATCGGAGGCAAGGTGTGCTTTCTTTGCAGTCCGGTCATTCACCCAGCAGATACGTGTGGTATCTTCGGGTGCTCTAACTCAGTCCTCAGGGGCCTCAGCAGGAGGCCTCTGTTGGAGGCTCTGGCCGTTGTGCTCAGGAGATGCTCCTTGGGCATCTGTTGAATAATTAATCGGTACATGCATGCTCACCAGCATGGTACGGATGCGGAAAGCAGCGGGGAGGAAGCCGCATCCCAGCTTCCAGGCGGCTCTGCAGCCCCAGCCAGTGTCCCTTCCCCATCCTCACCCCAGCCGGGCCCTGCAGTGGTGCTGGGCTTGAGGGTGGGGACCTGTTCTTGCAGGGCCTGATGACCTTATTGCTGAAGGCCCACCCCGAAGTCCCCTCCAAGAAGCCCCCCATGCATCCCGGGAGGGGTGGCCTCCGTGTCCAGGGAACCCGGTGGTTTTATTTTCCTACACACAGGAATGAACAGGCTTGTGTTTCTCTTTCAACACCCGACATGGATCGTCAGATTAAGCTGCTGGGGCTCACGCGGCTTTCTTTCCTTTGGTAATAATCATAATGATAACCAGCAGTGGTTAGTTCTCCGCTGCTTCTTCTGGTGGAGATGACAGAACCCAGGGCCTTATACATGTCAAGCTTGTACTCCACCACTCAGCGATGTCCCGATGCCTAAGCAGTGATTTTTAGACATGTAATGGGTGCCAGAAACATACACCATTTCACCGAATTCTTCTAGCAAGCCTCAGGGGAGACAGAGTCATTGTCCATTTTTACAGACAGGGAAACAGCTCTTTCAGGCATGATTTCATTGTCTCCTCAGAGTAGTCCATGTGGTGTAACTGCCTGCATTTTGCAGATAAAAATATGAACTCAGAGAGGTTAAGTCACTTAGGAAGGGTCACACAGCGCTAGCAAATGAAGAGGCTAGGGTTCAAAGCCAAGCAGCTGGACTGCAGGGCCCACTCTGCTCACCCCACTCTGCCTCTCCTCAGCCTCCCAGTCTCACTGGAGAAGTGAAAACAGAAAAAGAGTGGACATTTTTTTCCCTGGGACATGGCTGCCAAAGCCTGCAGGTCACCTGCAGCTAGCTGTAAGCATTTGGCCTTTCAGTCTGCTGGGTGTCACCCAAGGCCAGCCAGTGTCCAGCTTGCAGCCCCTGTCCTCTGGGGCACCAGAATCTCAGCCTCCAAACTCCCCAGAGGACAGGGTTCCTCCAGTCTCCTGGTCTGGGCGGGGAGGAGACACCCAGAGCCCCAGCCTGCCTCCCAGGAGGTCGCCAGCTATGACAGATTGATCCTGGCACAAGACAGGGAATGAGGGGCCAGGGCCCTGGGCACAGAAAGACAAAGCTGGTGCAGAGGCTTCTGGGAAGTGAAGGCAAGCCCTGGGGCACAGGAGCACGGTGCCTGCCCTCTGTCTCTTGGTGCCTTCCTGCTGGGGTTTGAGGAGGGAAGTGTTTAAAAAGTCCACGGCAGTGGAACCCACTCTGGAGGTCTGGGCACAGGCCCAGCTGCCGTGGCCCCTAGAGTGCTGACCGCAGAACAGGCTCAGGGAGTGACATGCTGGGTCTGTGACCTCAGTGATTCTGCAAGTGGCAGCCTATGGGGTAGGTGTACCGCTGTCCTTAGTGCCTTCGTCACCTGGTCTGCACCCCCACTCCTCCCTCCTCCTCTTCCTCTTCCTCCTACGGCCCCATGGTCTCCCCATGACCATCCTCATCTTCGCCCCACCCCCAGCATCTCCGTCTCCATCTCCACCACCGAGCATCATCCTCTCAGCCTCACCCCCTCCTCCTTGTCATCATCCCTGTGACCGTCACAGTAGCAGCCTTCTGTCACTCACACAGCTGCTCACACCAAGGCCCCGTCTGCAGAGGGGGAAACAGAGGCAGAGGAGGTGAAGAATCTGGACTCTGACCTCTTAAAGGCCCCGGGTGATTCCTGGCCCTGCCGAGTTCAAGCTGTGTGCCGTCAGGGCCCTGAACCCCAGAGGCATGTGAAATAGTGACAATCTCATTCCTGCCTCCTAGGGCTGTGGGAAGGAGTGCAGGAGCTGAGTGGGTAAAGCCCTGGCTCAGGGCCTGGCTCAAATCGTAAAAGCAAAGCAAACACAAGAAAATACTCTGGCAAGGGAAGCAGCAGTTAAGGGAGTTGCTTGGGGCGTCCAGTGAGGAGTTCCCAGCAGCCCTGGGTTTGAAGGAGCAGGTGTCTCCCAGCATGAGAGTGAACCTGGAGTGGGGCGGCTTTCGGCCAAGACCACTTAAGGACCCGCGTCCTTCTTGTGAGCCTGGGTGTGGTGGGAAAGAGGAACGCCATGGCCCGGAGCAGAGCTGAGGGGCCAGCGCTGGTGCCGAGAGCGGTCAGGGACCAGGTCCTTTCCCAGGCTGGCTGGAGGAGGCCTCTTCCCACTGCCGCCCCAGCGCTGCCGGCCCAGAGCCCCTCCCACACAGTGACGTTTCCTCTGGGACCCGCCCCCCTCCTTGAGGTTTGTTTCTGTACAGAAATAAAGATGGGCACCTACAGTTCATCCAAGGCCGGGCAGCCCTGGGTGTCTCACCTCCAGCCTCTAGGGCTGTGTCTGCACCGCACAACGCCATCCACACACCACCTTGTGAATTGTGCTTCTTGAGTTGTACAGTGCAGGACGGCACATGCAGCCATACGGGACAGTTCTGCCAGTCTCCTTCCTGGAGAGGGCACAGATCCATCTTGGGTACATCAGCTCCAGAGGAAGACTGGGTGGCATCTAGATGCCAACTAAGGTCCAGAGAGCTGGCCGGGCATGGTGGCGCACACCTGTAATCCCAGCATGTGGGAGGCTGAGGCAGGAGGATTGCGGTGAGTTCGAGGCCAGCCTGGGGTACACAGTGGGTTCAAGGCCAGCCTGAACTATATAGCGAGATCTTGCCTTAAACAAACAAAAATATCCCAAGAGCCCAGGTTCATTTGTTGCTGTCCCTGCGAAGACTGTTTCTGAGCATTGTAGTGACTGGCGATGGTAGTAGAGTATTATTTGTCCGTAACATAGAGCACAGGGACGCAATATAGAAAAGTACCTACGAAGGCAGGCTCTGGGGCCAAACAGGGACTTAATTCTGCCCTGCTGCTCTCGCTGTGTGACTTGAGCCAAGTCACTTGGCCTCTCTGTGCCCCGTGTTTGTCTAAAGCAAATAGGAATACAGTAATACTCGTGATGATAACACCTCTCCCTGCTTTGCAGGGTGGCCGTGAAAAGGAAATGAAATGGCCTGAGTCAAACACTCAGCCTGCTGCATGTAAATGTTCACTATGTGCTAAGGTTCAGAAGAATCACCAGCCAGGGAGGTTGGGCTGGTGTCGCCTGCTGGAAGGCAGCTCCCTGAAATCCTGCAGAGGCGGTGGAGGATTGGGGCGCAGAGCCTGCTCAAGCCAGCACTCCCCTGGGCCTTGCCAACATCTATTTGCCAGAGTCAAGTGCTGCTGGGCCTCCCAGACTGTGCACAGCCACTGTGCGGGTGTCAAGAGGGAGGGGGCCTCAGTGCCGTTCCCCAGCCCCAGGCTCTGCAAACTACAGCTCTCTCACAGGATGGCTTCGGCCTGCCATTTCTTTTTGTGCAGCCTTTGAGCTAAGAAGGATTTTTACACAGTTGAAAAAACCCAAGAGAAGCAAGATGTGGTGGTACACACCTATAATCCCAGCATGCTAGGAGGCTGAGACAGGAGGATCACAAGTTCAAGTTCAGCCTGGGCAATTTAGCCACTTAGCACCTGGGTCAAATTTTAAAATAAATGTTTTTAAAAGGGCTGGGGATGTAGCAAAGTCCTTGAGTTCAGTTTCCAGTACTGCACCAAAAAGAAAAAAATTCATGACATGTGCAAATTATAAGTATCAAAATTCAGTATTCCCAAATATTGTTGATGGCTCACACGTTACCTATGCGGAGTACCCGACACAAGACCCTCAAATATGAATGCACACAGAGCCTTCAAATAGGAATACTAGGACCTTAACTGGCCCAAGTTTACTGACCAGGTACCTGACCAGGGGCTCCCAAATCTGCAGCACGTTTGCAATCCCCAGGGAGCTTTGTCAAAGCTTGGTTCTCCCATCACACCCACAACCAAGGAAATCTGAATGTCTGAGGCTCGGAGCCAGGCAGCAGTATTTTTAGCCATCTGCAGATGGCTCTCCCAGGCAGTGGAGATCACAGCTCCTGGTAACCCTTCCAGGTGTGCCCTGGTGGAGAGGAGCCCGCTGCTCCTTCCCAGTCAGAAAGCTGGCTCAGAGTCGAGGGCATTGCTCCTGCCGCACGCCTGTGGGCAGGGTCGCAAGCTCATGCCCCTCAGGCCTTGTTTTGTGTGTAATTTTTGTTAAGGGGGAGGGTGCCGGGCCTTGAGCCCAGGTCCTCTGACATGCTAAGCATGTGCTTTACTACTGAGCTATACACCTGGCCCTGGTAACTTTCGCTTTGCTTTGGTTTGTTTTTACAGTACTGGAGATTGAACTTAGGGTCTTGCCCCTGCTAAGCAGGTGCTTTACCACTGAGCTATATCCCTAGCCCCTTTGGTTTTAAAGTTTATTTTGAAACAGGGTCTCATTAAGTTACCCAGGCTAGCCTCGAATTTGTGACCTTCCTGCCTCATCCTCCCAAGTAGTTAGAATTATAGGCCTGTACCACCATGCCCAGCTCCTAGTAATATTTATATGGGTAAATTTTGTTTTGACCTCTGGATTTCAGATTCTCTCAAAACATTGCTAGGTCTACCTCTCCTAAGCCATGGCTCCAGTTGGTAATAAGTGGCCAGATCTGGTGTAGATCTGGCCACTTTGAGAGATCACCTGGCTCCAAAGATATTCGAGTTTGAGGCTTCTGTTTGAATTGTAAGGAACTTGAGGCTAACACATCTCAAGCTACTTATTTACTTATTTATTTATTGTCTTTTTGAGACAGAGTCTCACTATGCAGTTCAGGCTGGCCTTGAGCTCACTTTGTAGCCTAGGCTGGTCGCATACTCACAAAGGTCCTCCTGCCTCAGCCTCCCGAGTGCTGGGATTACAGGTGTGCACCACCACGTCTAGCTCAAACTGTAACATGCAGTCACTTGCAGTCTGGTTCAGAGGCCAAAGTTGGCTGGCGTGTACCTCAGTGGTACAGCACTCGCCTAGCATGCACGGGGCCCTGGATTCTGACCCCAGCACCAGAATTCAGTAAAAACTAAAGGCGCAGATTCTGACCCAGTAGGCTACGTGGGGCCTAAATTTTTCATCTCTAACAACTACTGCCAATCTCAGTAGCAGCCTTTGAGTTGTACAGCCACAGGCTAAGGGTTCTCGAATTTTATCCAGCGTGGCCTCAAAACCTCTGGAAGGTAGTTAGGATGCAGATTGCTTGTTGTAACCCAGAGTTTCTGGTTCATGAGGGCCAGGGTGGGACCTGAGCTTTTGGTTTCCTGACAAGGTACCGGAGGCTGCCGATGAGGCGGGTTGGGAGACCAGGCTTCAGGCACTGCTCTCAGCTATGCCTGGGGCACTGGCCCTGGGGATTTTCATACACTGAGGACAAGCTCCTTGACAGCCAGTTCTCAGTGAGGGAGTCAGGCCTTGGGTAGCTTCTTTAACCAAACTCTCTTCAACCAGACTGGAGTGGTTCCCTCAAGTTCAGACTGACAGTTTAAAGACATACCTGGAGCAGGGAAAAGGCAGAACTTTGTGTCTGTTTGTTGGACACTTTCTTCCCCATACCAGGGCCCTGATCTATGCGGCTGCTAGGAAGAGCCCTTCCTGAGGAGTTTGGGCCTTGGAGCCTGCAGGGAGCCTGTGGGAATGGATTTGAGCCCCAGAATGGGAGCAGGCTTGGTAGGCCCCAGGACCCCAGCTTGAAGCCTAAAGCTGAAAGTCACGAGGGGACACGCCACACCCCACAGACAGCTGTGACTGCTGTAGCTTCAGGATACACTGGGCTCCGGGCCATGGCCCACAACTGCCCTGAACAAGAATGACCACCAGGCCAGGACCGGTTCCTCAGAGTCCTTGAACTTGAGAGGGCTGGCGGCCAGATCTGGGTGGTGAGCTATGGCAATCAGAGATTACGAATCGTGACACTCTCTTCCTGAACCCTTGGGAGCAGGTCTGGCTGCCTCCCTGGGCTCCTTGTCTCTCTGGAAGGCAGAAGCCTCTCCAGCCAGCAGCTTCTGCTGGGCAGGGGCCTACAGTCCCACACAGCAGGAGGGCCGTGGGGAAGGCAGGTGCTCGGGACGTGCGTGCCTGTGTGTGCCCTGCCTCTCAGCTCGCAGCCAGGTGACCTTGGGCAGCCGTGGGTGCCGGAGACTCCTTGCAGGACTGCCTCAGGAGTAAGTGGGATGCTCACAGCCGTGACAGTTGCTGGCACATGCTGGGTGCTCTGCGAATGGCGGCCACTGCACTCAACCCAGTAATAGCCCTGAGTTCTGAGTCACCTACGTGAGCTGCTCCGACACAGCCTCCCTCCTGCCATCTTGGCCTCCACACCCAGGTGCGCTGGTGCCAGAAAGCACCCACTTGGCAGCAGCTGTCTTTAGTCTGACAGTCAGCCCATATGGAAGCACCCACTGCATGCCGGCCGCCGTTCTGGGTCAGTGTTGTCCCTTACAAATACAACACAAGCCACAAGTCAGTTTACACCACATACAATTTTAAATGTTTCAAAAGCCTCGTTTTCTTAAAAACAAAATTAATATTAATGTTTTATTTTATTGACATTATATATATTGAAACTATGTCCAGGGCCAGAATTACAGCTCAACGGCACAAGCTCCTGCCTGGCAAGCACAACATCCTGAGTTTGATTCCTAGTACCAAAAACCTATGTCCAAAATATCACTTTAATATGTACTCCATATTAAAAATTAATATTTTTATGTTCAACTTTTTTTTTTGAGATAAGGCCTGGCAGTGTAGTAAAGCTGGCCTGAACTCATTTATGTAGCTCAGGCTCACCTGGAACTCACATTGATCCTCCTGTCTCAGCCTACCAAGTGCTGGGATTACAGGCGTGTGCCACTATGCCCAGCTATCAATTTATTTTAAGCTTTAAGTATGGTAAAATGCATATGACATACAACTGACTACTCTTTTTTTCTTTTCCTTTTTAAAATTTTATTTATTTATTTTTTTATTTTAAAGACAAAAGAATGGAGACATACAAACCAGAACAAGCCATAAACAATATCAAAAATACAAAATTATACAGAACATAGCAGGAAATTAGCACTGGATGCTGTATTACATAATGTCATCTTCACACTAGTTAACACACAAACATTAAAGGAAATACCAAATTATAGAGAAGATAGTAGGGAATTTACACTGGATGCTGTATAATATAAAGTTATCTTCACGTCTGCTAATACAAAAACGACTGCGGAAATACAGAATTATAGAGAACATAGAAGGGAATTAGCTCTGGATGCTGTCCTACATAATGTTACCTTCATCTTTGTTACTCAGGTTACACAGATGATGGCCCTTTTGATCAGTTCGTTTTTTCTCCTCCCTCATCTCCGTTGCCCTACCACTCAATCAGTCATCTTCCCTGTGATAATAACTGTACTCCTGGGTTTA
>PVLD010007393.1:6248-92031 GCA_004027595.1 Dinomys branickii | reverse complement strand
GGTCCATACATCTACAATTCGAAGATATCAATGGATAAAGCAACAACTACTGTTGAGACCATATCACCTTGTCTATAGATTAGTTGTGATTGTACTATTTTCTATGATAATGGGTGTCTGTTTGTCAATATGTTTTTGTACTTTTATGTTTCTAAAATTAAAAAAAAAAAAAGGATTATGAAGGCAGGGGTACTACGGAATGAAGGACCCTGCCTGGGCATTTGAAATGTTAAATCTAAATAGAGGCTCACCACTCACCATTCATCCATTCAAGCCCACTTTTGGGCCCTGGTAAACCTAGAGGAGCTGGGGGGGAGCTGTGTCCAAATGCAGGCAAATAGAGTCAGGCTGAATTGGGGCAGGCATCTCCTCAGGGTGGCAGTAGCACTACAGTCATGGAAATCACACATCCTGGTGACAGGGAGAAGCCACCAGCTTGAGTGAAGAAGCATGTTAAGGGATGAGGCAAGAGCTCTGGAGAGAAGACAAGCCGCAGTGCCAGCATCTGAGAGGACTGGAGTTAGGTCACGAGGGGAAACAATGGGGTATGTGGCAGAGATTTTAGGACACTGAACCATATCCCAAGCCCTGCTATGGTTGATACTGGCTGCCTGAGGGGCCGAGGGAGTTGCTGACCACAGTATGCTAGATTGATTAGGATTAAGACAACTTTTTAAGTTTTACAGTAGCAAAATGACATATTTTAATGAGAGAGAGAGAGAGAGAGAGAGAGAGAGAGAGAGAGAGAGAGAGAAGCTTAAGAGAGAAGGATCAGAGACCTATCCAGAATGGGCAGAAACCATGAGCTTTGATCAGTACCAAGGAGCACTGATCTCACCATTCTGCAAATGGGCAGTGAAAGGCTCTGACTCAAGGTGAGCAGCTCAGCCCAGTCTGGTCCACAACATACAACCCCTGTGAGCTCTGGACTAGGAACACCAGATTGACTAGCTCACGCCTGAAGAGGCTGAAGGCTGCTTGGGACTTTCTCAACCACTGTCCTCCAAAATCTTGCTTCTGAGGCCCCTGGGACCATGTGCCCAAACTTCTCTTCTCTTAGGCCAGGACTCCAGGGCCCTCATGGCACTTTTCACATGTGTGTGTGATTTCTTGGTTTATATTGGTCTTTTTCTGTATTTAATTAAATTTCTTTTGGAAAAAATCCATCTCCACAGAACCAAGGGATTAACATTTTTCAGTTTTCTTTTTGATTTCTGTTTTTACCCCATCTGTGCTGTAGCTTCAGGGCCTTTGTGACTGGTTTTCACGTAGAGGACAGCAGGCACCTGACTGAGCTGTGCGGGGGTGTTGGATGAAGTGACAACTTGAGGCCAAACAGGTGGCAAAACCATGAAAGTTTCTGCCCCTTAAGCTTCTATCATCTACCCTAAATACCTTTCTTCAGGGAGCTTCTCAAAGGACCAGACCCACAGATACCTACTACTGTCAACCCTGAATCTTCTTTCATACCTCCTTCCCGAAACCCTCCTGCCTCATCCTGTGTGGTCAAGTCCCTGCCTGGAAGCTCCATCTTCAAAGGGAGAAGACAAAGCTGGCTTGTTGCTCTGTATTTGTCTTGGGAGTGCTTGTCCCTAGGAGAGCCTCCTGCTCTCCCCCGCCAGGAATAGCACCGAGTCTACGAGACCAGCCTGCCTACCCTGCCAGACCTTCTGAATTGCTTGTTTTTATTAAACTTCTTCTGCACGTGCAATCCCTGGTGGTGTGTGGATCTTGGATAAGGTGGGGGGGGGCCCAAGGAGAGGAGGGCCTCAGGTTTCTTTGGCCTGCCTTTCCACAGTAATAGAGAATGGAAGTCCATAAAAGTGACCCAAGATTTGTGCCTCAAAGCCAGACAGGGTATGACACAAGATCCATAGCCCCAACAGCCCGCAAACACGCAGGAAGGGCTCGGGAGAGGATAGAAGCGGGGAAGTGACAGTGCCCTGCTCCGCTGGGCAGAGCTGTAAGAAGGCTCCCTCCCGGCTCCTACCTGTAGGCTCCTGCAGAGTGCCCGTCTGCTCGGCCGCTCTTCTCTGGCCCAGGCAGCATTCTGAAACAGGCAGGGGCACCTGTGACACTTCAGCAATGTAGGTACCCCTGGGAGCAGGGCTGAGTGCCTTGGCTTTCAGTTTTCTTAAGCACCGACCTGGGCCCAGGCTCCAAAGCCCATGCTCCTCAGGGCTGTGGTGTCACCTCCCTGGGCCCAGACATTCCTTGGCATTCCTTGCCTGGGCCTGGAGGGGCGCAATGGCCCCAAACTCCGGAGTAAAATCTGTTTTGCATGATTGGACTTATGCACAGAAATTCTATTCCCATCATTCAGTCCAATTTACCTGGAGACTGGTTTCCTTCTTGAGCCCTGATCTCCAATTCTCCTGGGCCTTCAAGCCAGGGCTGCCTCTGGGAGGCCCTGGGTGGGACAGACAGACAATGGCAGACTGTGATATGGGAACTTACAGCCCAAGTGAGCACTTTTCAGTGTTGCAGCTTGCAGTTGAGCGCCTCGGGTTGTACGCCTAACAGTTTGGGCTCTGAAGCCCTGCTGAGGTGACCACCCCCACAAGACCTGTGAGGGATGTGGAGGAGGCATAGGGGTGGGGGAACCGCTTTCAAGTCAAGAAATTGCAAAAGTTCCAGCGTCTGCAGCCAAAGGTTCAGTGTGGAAAATTTCAGGCTCCAAGCAGGGTTCCAGAGGAGAAAGAAAGGAGCAAGGGGGCCAAGACGCTTGTCCCCAGCTTCCCAGGCCTGGGCCTCCCCAACAAGCAGGAGGCACACAGAGGGCCCAGCACTGCTCTCTACTACCAATCTGTGTAGGGCCAGAGATGCTGGCCAGGCACCTACCCTACCAGGCAGAGCAAAACAAATACCAACAGCCCCAGCTCCCAGAGGATTACCACAGAGGACTCCCAGTCTTCAGTGTTCAGGGAAACTGAGGCATGGCAAGAAGAAATTTTCTCTAAGCAAGACTAAAGTTTCAGTGGGAGGACAATTTGCCCCCACATAAGGAGCAGGCATTGTAGTTTGACAGCGGGGAGGAGGGAAAACCATGGGGGAGATTTAGTGTCAGAGTGATAATGATCTTGGCAGGGGATCTTGCCGCGTCCTCCTATTCCTTCTGAGGGCTTCCTCCAGAGGGCTGAGGCTCAGGGTAACCCAGACGATGGAGCGATGGAATGAAATAGGATGAGGGGTGCCAGGCATGGAGGCCAGGAACGGCTGCAGCCTGGCAGAGCTGCCAGCCAGGACTTCCTCTCTCTGCTGGCTCTGGCCCTGCTGCCGCCACCCCCGGTGGGACCCTGCTTGGCAGCCACGCTCCAAGTGGCAGGACTCCCACCTGTCATCAGGAATCATCGAGGCCTCCCAGGCACCCTGCTGACCCCGTGTCTGGCGGGGACTGTTTGACCAGGCCTGGGAGGGGCCGCCCGCCCGCCGCCACCAGCATCTCCAACACCTACTTGGGCCTCCTCCGGGCTCCTGGAGTCAGGCCGAGAGCATGCAGCCCGCCGGCCTGCGGCTGGGGATTTCACTTGGAGCCGCTGCATTTGGAACCCATTATTTAATCATTAATTTCCTCCTCTCGTCGACCCCATCCACCCCGCCTCAGCTCGGCGCCCCCACCCCAGATTAGATCTCCATGTGGTGCTTTGCAGTGATCCCTAACAGGGCTTCTGTGCTGGGGACCACGCGGGAGGGGGAGCAGGCAGCAGGGCCTGTCCCATCCCCGGGCTGTTCCGTGGTTGGTTGGAAAAGGAGATGGGCCAGCCAAGGCCTGGATCTGCAGGGAGGGAGGACCTAAATGTCTAGATCTTGACTCCAAGAAGTTAGGGTGTGCCTGCCTGGGGGTGTCAGAGCAGGGAGACTTCCATAGGCTCAAGGAAGTCCAGCCAACTCTTAAGAAGCTATAAGCCTCCATGGCTAGTGGAGAATGGAGCTTCACGCCCCGTCTCCCTGGGCATTCATGGGGGTGAGGAGGGAAGGAGAGCCACTCTCAGTACGGCGAGGTCAGTGCCCTCCATCCCCAGCCAGTAACAGCGTGGCTCTCCCTTCACTCGGGAAAGGATTCAACTTCAGCAGCTCAGGGGGCACTGGCCTGGGCACAGGGGAGTCAGAGTTGACTGAAGCTGAGTAAGAGAAGAAGGGCCTCTGTCAGGCTTTGCAGGGTACAGGAGCAGGTGATGGCAAAGCCCACCCCTCCTCCGCTCTCTGTCCTCACCACATGCTCTGCATCTCGTGCTTGGAGTGGAGGCTGTGATCACAGCAAGCCTCTTCCCAGGAGGGGCCACCCTGAGCACACGATGCACCTGAGGAAGGAACTGACATTTATTAGGCGCCTTCTGGATACCCTGCCTTCATCACCTCGTCCTCACAGATGTTTTCATCAGCAGAAGAAACATCATTTCTTTCACGGGCCAGACAATGCCCTGAGCACTAGACACTGCCAACCCACTGTAACCCTCCAGCAGACCTATGAGGGAGTTTATAGCATCACTCTCCCTTTATGAGGGGGATACTGAGTCTCAGAGATATGAAGTAACTTGCTCAGAGTCAGAAGGGGCAGAAACAAGATCTGATGTTCCTATTCTCCCAACGCTGAAAGGGCTGCCAGCTACAAACCATGAGCTGGGTGCTGTTCAGGACACAGACCACCACCTCTACTCTCATTTATGGCTCAGCCTCAGAGAAAGCTGGCCAGCCCAGGGATTCACAGGAGTGCCTCAGCAGGAGATGGGCGAAGGGCAGGGAAGTCCCTTTGTCTACAACCCAGCACACAGCAATATACCCTTTCTCGTTCCCCCACCCTGAGCGTCTACTACCTAGGCCTGGATCGTCTACCTTCTACCAAGGTCCGGCTCAGCAACACCTTCCTGGGGCATTTGCAGTCCTTTCTTGGAGACACCTCCTTTAGAGGCTGAGATCCAGCGCTTTCTCTGTGATGTTCTCCAGAACTTTCCTAGGAGTAAGACTTTCCTCTCAGCCACCTGGAAACTCTTGAAGGGAGAAAGAGGGTCAGAGAACTTCCTATAACCGGGGAGCGCAGGCTCCAGCTCTGTGCCCCGCTGCCTCACCACGGCCCACTCTCACAAGGCGTGTGGGTAGGGGTGGGAATCCAGGGGCTTCCCTCTCCTTATGCTCACTGATTATGCTCATTGTTGTTAAATGGCAGAGACAGTGAAAGGACGCTACTCCTTCCTCCGCCTCCTCCTTCTCTTCCTTCTCCTTCCGCGCCTCTTCTTCTTCCTGCTCCCCCTCCTTCCCTCCTCTTCCTCGTCCTCTTTCTCCCTCCTGTTCCCCAGGCCTCTCCTTCTCCTCCTTGTCTTTCTCCTCTTCATTATTATTTATTATTATTATTTTAAATTATTTTGCTTCCTAACCTTGGAGCTCCTTCCTGTGCTTGGAAAAATCTCTAACTAAAAAGAGTCCTAGTGTGAGACAGATTCCATCTACAACTCCCACTGCAGATGCTGAAGCCAGATGCCAACCTTCCAGGTCATTGAGACATTGGCATCTATCCCTTCTTTAGGATGGGAGGTCCTCTGCTTGGACTTTACACCCAGGACAGGGAAAAATATTCGGGTGGCAGTTTCAGCAGCAGCCTTGGGTTTTGAGGGACAGCAGCCCCAGCAGTGCCAGCAGTGGTGCCCAGGGCCTGCATGTTTAAGGACCCTCCGATAGCTTCGGGATGTGCTCTGGGTTTTCAGCACTCCCTGCTCAAATCTGTTCTGAGCTGCTTTCCAACCTTATGTGCAATTCTGGGAAAACTGTATAATAGATATTCTCTGCTGAAATTAGCCAGACTAATTTTTTGTTGCTTACCACTTACACAGTCTGAGTTCTCAAAGTCTTTCACGCCTTTGCTTACCTTCCACCCATACCTTGGAATCTACTTGACCTGCAGTCCATGTGCAGATACAAGATACCATTCTATCCACTGCCACTGTTCTTTCTGGCAGTCAGACTCTTGTTCTTTCCAGAAGTAAGGGCACACAATATAATGAATGAGAGTAAGCTTTTGGAAGCCAAATGCAGGGTTGAGTCCCAGCCTTTTCCCTTTTCAAGAGAGAATATCCCTTAATCTCTTTAGGCCATAGTTTTTTTTTTTCAGTCTGCAGAGTTAAATGTAATAAAGCATGCCTCATATCAATTGTTACAAAGCTAAATGAGGCGATTAATGAACGAGAAGCACCCAAAGTAGTGTCTGGTGCACAGCGACTCTCAGCAGGCATTTTCTGATTGTTGACTCCAGTTCTTCACTCTTCTACCTATGCATGTCCTTTGCTTCGTAAAAATTTGGTTCCTCCCACTAGAGATAGAGTTTGCCAACCCTCAGCTGTGTGGGTTAATCTGTGTAACCCACTTTGGCTAATGAGATGCTGGAGGATGGGACATAGGTTGAATATCCCTGATTGCAAGATCCCTGGAGCCAGATAATTTTGGATTGGAGATTGTTTTGAATGAAGAAGTATTTGCATAGACACAAATGAGACATCTTGGGGATAGAACCCAAGTCTAAACATGAATTATGGTATATACACGACCTATATTTTAAATAGATGGAATATTTTAAATAGTTTTGTTCATGAAGCAAAGTTTCATGGCATAGAATTTGCTGCTGAGATATCATATTAGCACATAAAAAGTTTTGGATTGTAGAGCATTTCAAATTTCAGAATTTTAGGTTAGGGATGCTCAACCTGTATCAGCAGGGATGTGAAATGTGTTTGCATTGTTGAGCTTACGCTCTTGGGATTCTACTATCGCTATGGAAAGAACATGTTCTCAAGAGGTGGTAGTCCTAGGGGAATTTGAGGCTCACAGAGCAGACCCACCTGAAATTTGGCTCAAAACTAGTTGATCCTCAGATATATGACTGAGAATAAATGATTGTTGTTTTCAGTCATTGACTTTGGAGATGATTTGCTATGCAGAAGTTTTGAAGCTATTGCTAACTACTAAGAAGTCTAAAGACAAGACAATTCAGGCATAGTATAAACTGACCTTCAAGTGTTATTAAAGACTCCTGCTTTACCTAGCATTTTGCTTGGTATCTCTTTGTATGAAATTTGTCCCTGTCATTCGAAACTAGGTCCCACACCTCTAGACATGTCCATGTTCCAGGCAGGAAGATGAATGAAAAGTGAAGAATGAAGGGCAAAAGGCAGAAGCTGGAAAGAAACAGGTCAGTTAGTCCATCCCTTTAACAAGCTTTCCCAGGAACCACATTTCATCTTACTGTTTCACCTATATTTTATTGTCCACAGTACTGCCTAATACCACCATACCTGCTGGGAATTCCAGGAAGCTAAATATTTTCAATGGATCACACTACTTCCTTAAACAGATCTGAAGTTCTGATAGTAAGAGAGAGGAGACTAACTGTTTCAGATTTATCAAAAAGCTACAACCTTCCAGGGAGCGTGCTAATTGCTAAGGATACAGCTGAACCAGGCTCCTGGCCTGGTGCTAAAGAGAGAGAAGAAAATCAGGGTTGTGTGTTCTTTGTCACCGTCCCGGATGGAGGGGTGTTTGGGGGGGCTGTTCTGTCAAATGTGAAGTGGGCACAGGGACTTTCCTTTCTCTACCCTCCTACCCTCGTCATCCTCATTCAAGCCCCAAATCCCTGGGATACTGCGGTGATGGTGGGGTCCTACAGCGAATGAGCTGGATGGGGACTGAGAGGACAGAGAACACAGAGAGAGGCTTTTCTTTTCATGATCAGATGGAGGATCGTAGCTGCTGCCGGGAGCAGAAGCTTTGCAGATACCACAGAGGACATACTGTGAGCCCAGTCCATGGAAAGTCAGGGAGTTTGGGGTACATTGCTTGGCCCCATATGACCACTTGTGTGGTAATAAGTGATGCATAGCACAGAGGAGTAGGTCTTTCCAGATACCAATCCTACATCTGGGGCCATGGTTCCTCTGTGATGGTTCAGATCTAAAATCATTCCTATTTACGTGTGTTTGGAAGGTAGATCATAGCAGATGGTAAATTATCGGTGGATTCAACCACTGATGCGTTCAGTAGCTGAATGTGCTGCCAGGGGCTCAGGCTGGTTGGAGGAGGATCACCAGGGCTGTGTCCTGGAAGGGTGTGTTCTCGTCCCCAACTCCTCTCTGCTCACTCTTCTTCCTGAAGGCCATGGATTGAGAACCTTTCCTCCGCCGTTCCCCTCTGCCACACTGTTTGTGCCTTGGAGTCAGCTGACCATGGACTAAAACTGTGAACCAGAATAAACCTCTCCTTTAAATTGCAGGCGTACTTTCTCCCAGTGGTGGGGTAGCAACTAATACACCCCCACTGCAGTGTTTTATTGTCCAGGTCCCACTCCTTTCCTCCTGTGTCCCTTTCCCTCCTAATCTTGAACATTTTATATAGAATCATCACATATGTCCCCTAAGGATTGACATTGCAAAGTCTACTTCTGTGGTTTTTTTTTTTTTTTTTACTGAATTATTCCTTCCCTGTGGCATGGACCCCTCACAGTCTAGCTTGCATGGTAGAAAGTCATGGGCTGAAAATAAGCACTGGAATGAAAAATCATATCCATGAAGGTACTAAAATCCTTTCATCTACATAAGTAGTCAGGCTATTCCAATGCAATGTTAGGGAAGCCTAGCCCAGTAGTGGTGCCTAGCCCAGCCTGAGGGGAGGGAGGGCCGGCAGGGTCTGAGACTCATCAGCTTATCATTACTTATTGGCATTTGCTCTGTGCCAGGCGCTGTCCTTGGTGCTGGGACCAGAGGCAGAAAGCAGGTGCTCCTTGGGTACTGTCAGAGCAGACAAAGAAGCCACAGTGGGGCAGAGAGAGCGTAGAACACTTAGGAAAGTGCTGGTGATGGAAAGTAAGTACGAGAACGTGGGAACAATGAAGGAATCAGGACCTGGTATGGCAGCAGCAGGAGGGACCCGACGAGAGATCAGGCAGGACTTTGGGGGTACAGCTGGGAACTTGGACTCTATGCTGAGAACTGAGGACAAACCTTGAGAGTTACGATGTATGGCAGGGACTGGTATTTTAAGGGAGCGATGTGGGAGAAGGACCTGAGGGGCCCTGGAGTACACAGAGCAAGTGATGACAGGGGTTTGCCTTTGTGGTGATTCAGGGCTCTCAGTCAAGGCAGAAACGGTTGGTTGGAGAAAAGAGGATGGGCAAGAGTGGCAGTTAAGGCATCAAAGCTGCAGTGTGTCTTCTTCTCAGGAAAAGCCCAGAGGAGGAGACACTGCTCCTTCTTTCCCTCCCTACCTCTATATCTTCTTCCCAGTTGCCAAGGCACGATGTTCCTCAGGGGAAGAGTGCCAGGCATAAGCACATGGGAGGCAGGAGGCAGAAGAAAGGCCTATGGGCCAAAGTGAGCTCCAGGGTATAAGGCACTCAGGCCGAGCCCAGACTGTGAGCTGGGCCTCCCACTAGGACCACCCACCACCCTACTCAACTGTCCTCTAACAAGCCTGGGGACCTCCTGCTCTCTGTGGCTCCCAGTAAGCTTGAGGAAGCTCTATCCATAAGGGTCACTCACGCTCAGACTTTTCTGGCTCCAACCTTAGCTGACCGTTACCAGCACCCACTGGGGAAGGCCCACCCCCAAGTCGCTTTCCCCGCTGCTCTGAGGCCGACAGAGCCCCTTCCTTTCGCCGCTTAGTCCAGGGCCTCCTGTAGATCCCTGCCCGTGGCCTCCATCTGGCCCTCAAGGCATCACTTCATTTTCTTTGGCTGTCGCTTTTTCCTCTTTCCACGTACCTGGTTGGCTTCCAGGATCAGCCGACGTTCAGACTGGGCTACATGGAAATAGAGATAGACACAGTTCCTTTATTATTTGATTTAGCAAAAAAAGAAAGAAAAAAAGAGAGGAGAATTCTTGGCAGGGTTGGTACCTTCCAAGCCAGAGCCAAGAGACCTCACCAAAGACCCTGGGAGCTTGGACAGGAAGAGGCTATTGAGAATGTCCTTTCCAAGCTCAACTGGCCTCCCCACCCCCCACCTCAGGTCTTTTCCTCTGGAGGCTTTCAGGAGTCAGGCTGCCCTCTACCTCCCACATCCCAGGCACCCCGCCTCTCCCAAGCCCCTAGGGCTGCAGCCCCCGCCAAGGCCTGGCAGTGACACATTACTCGGCCCCCGCCTGGGACCCTCTCTGCTCCAGCGACCTCTGGATGCCTCCCCCCCCCAGGCTCACCACACACGGTAGGTTGTTCCAGTTGAAACTCCTTTGCACCGTGGAAACAGGAAATGAGAACAGGGGTAGGGGCAAGGGATGTCGGAATAAAACCAAAATGAAGTGGAGCCAAGTCATGAAAGAATGAGACACGAGGAAGAAGAAGGCAGAGGAGAGGGTTAGCTGGCATGACTGGGCACTGGCACCAGGACATGGTAGGGGACTTGTCAGGTCATATCCCTCTGGGACCACATCTGCGATCGTGCTTTGATCTGGACTGGGGTCAGCTTCCCCTCCACCTCTACTGTCCATAAGGGCTGGCCAAAGTACCTGGGGCACCTGTGTCCCCTGAGGAAGCAGGGGAAATGCGTGGGCTGGCCAGGCTCAAAGAATGGGGCCGGAGCAGGAGCTTGGAGATAGCCTGTCGCATCTCCTATCACTCTTCCTGGCCACTTCCTTGATCTCAGAACTGGTCCCCAGCCTCTCACCTCCAGGGCATTTGGCCTTTCACTGCACCCCGCTGGCCCTGAAAGTGGCTGCTGTCTCTCTGAATTTCGCAGCACTCTGTCCATTTGCACCTCTATTAACCAATCTATTATTAGGTTTTCTAAATGCACTGTGGGTGTTATGTAACTACTATATTGTCTTCATAGGCTTTGACTCTTTCAGGACGACTTCCTAAAACCCATCTTTGTTGCCAAGTGTAGCAGCTTCCACCGGGGAGGGAGAAGTGCATCCAATCTCTTGCCTGGGCTGGGTCAGAGTCACTAGAGAATGATAAGGCCTTTTCAGTGCAGTAAGCTGTCCTTCAGCTAGGAGACTAAGGGAACACAAATCTCTCACCAGTAGCTCTTCCAACTATTCTGAGTCTTCTTAGCAGTGGTGGAAACTACTTCAGTAGAGGTAATGGTTAGTATCTTCCTTGGTTTTCATAGATTTATTGAGAAAAAATTTATTTGCCATAAAATTTACTCATAATGTCAATGTCACCGATGCCTTTAGTTAATTCACTGAGTTGTGCAATCATCACCACAACCCAGTTGTAGGGCATTTCCATCACCCCTTCCACTTTCTTGGGTTAAGAAAGTTCTTCCCTTCCTAGTTTCCTGAGGGATTTTCATTATAAAGAGGAGCATTTTCTTTTAGGAGTGTAAAGAGAGTCTTAGTCATTTACATCTTCATAAAAATTAATTTAATATATTTCTTTTATTAATTAATTTACTTATTGCACAAATATTTAGTATTGTTTCTACCATCGGTGGTAGAAACCTTAGCCAGGGGCAGGTCATTAACTAGAAAGTCATTTCATTCCCTGGTGACTCTTCCTCACCTCAGGTAAGAGGTAGGGTGTCCTGCTCTGTTCCTGATCCAACCACACCAGGCAATGCTGTGCTTGGGAATTATTGGGATCCTGACCCTGTGCTTTGATCCTTACTTGACTCTTAACCAGTTAGAGACTGAAGGCACACTTGTGAGAGTGCGTGTGTGCTTTGGACATGAGAGAAGCACACCTCCATGAACAGGTGTGGCTGTGTCTGAATGTGTGAATGCATGTCAGTGCATGTTCATGTTCGTGACCCACCCCGGCCTCCAATAGTGGCTCTCTGGTGAAATAGGAATATAGCTGATGAAATGACCAAGCATATAAACTGGACAGTAGGCCACGACCAGCTCGGGGGGGAAGGAATGGCCTCAGCCTCTTTTCCATGCACTTGTCTTTGCACAAACACACACGAGCGTACACACGTACATGCACACACACATGTACAATATACTAGGTATTGAGACCACAGCCATTGCAAGGCCACAGTTACTTCTGGACTCTAACAGTCTAAGGAGTGGATCTTGAATTTACTCCTTGGCCCTTGAAGGAGAGAAAAGGGAAGGAAATAACAAGTACATGGTCCTCACAGCTTTTCATTTTAATTACAGGATACACATTTTGCCGAACATGTGGTACAGAAAAAAGAGGTTGGATACACCATCCTGAGAGGATCTTAGTTGGAAATATTTGATCCTACTCCCATCCTGTTGGAAAATGAATAGGGAGGTTCTGACCTTTCAATCATTCATCCATCCATTCACCCATCCATCTGTCCACTCATACATTTGTTCAGTGAACATTCATGGATTCCTGCTGCATGCCAGGACCATGCCAGCCTTGACAAAAGAGTGTTGGAAGAGTCTAGGTTGTTTCTTTGAAGGATCTCAAAGTTTAGTGGATCAGAAAATGTGACTAGATCTGCCCAGTCACAGAGGCTGAACCTGTGTGGATCTATGTATGAGATGGGTGTGTAATCTGTGAGGCATAGGCCACAGAACAGGGCAACCAAGTAGCTCTGGGGAAGGAAGGTTGGTCAAGCTCCCCAAGGGAGATGATGCCTAGTGAACTGGAGTTTGCCAGGCAAACAAGAGGACATAGCTTATGCAAACCTTACAGGTATGGCAAACTTTACCTGTCCTGGCAGCTGGAGGCTTAAAAGAAGGATGGAGGAGCTTCCACAGGCTCTTTGCATGCTGGACAAAGACAGAATTTGGTCCCAGAACCAAGGTAATAATCCCATGTCACTGCTGACTCCATAGAAGTCCAAGTCAGGCTTGCTGGATCTGTCCACAGAGGCTGAAAGCCATGGGACGTGTTTCAGTTTATAAAGTTTAGGTAAGAAACGTGGGGGAGGAAAAATTGTGCAGACCAGTAAAAATGTGTCCTGGCCCTGTGCCTGTCTGTGGACTGGTGGTTGGGAAATGCTGGGCTAGAGGATCTCTAACATTCCATGAAGCTAATGTTCCAGCCTTCCTGGCCTGCAAGCCACAACGCTAAGTCCATTTCTCTAAAATGTCAGGGAACTGTGGCTGAAACTATGCTGAAGAATGTGGGAGCATGCAGACCACATACCTCCTCTGGGGGCCCAGACAATGGAGACCTAGTTCCTGGCCTTGAGACATAACTGTCTGATGGAGAAGGCAGTGGACTGCCTTGGTTCCTCAAAACAGCTGGGATGATATGTGGGTCTCACCTCTGAAGTCTGAGTCCTGCATGTGCAGAAGCCCTAAGGATCTGGGCTCTGGGCCAAAGATGCCCACACAACTCCACCCTTAGCTACCAGCATGGTCACAAAATGTTCTACATATTTCAACCTAATCACTGCAAATTTCATTTTTTCAAAGTGTGCCTCAAACAACCCCAATATCTAAAATACTGTAAGGGCGTGAAGCAGTGAAGATTCTGGCCGAAGAGAATGTAGGAGCATTAGCCATCCCATTTTTGCAGGGTCTTTGAGAAGGTAAGCCAAGGGTGAGAAGAGTCCCCTGTGTTGCGGGAAGCACAGCCTTTCCCAGGAACAGTGGGAGCCAAAGATCTGACCACCCACCTGCTAAAAGCACAGATGACTTCAATTCTATGCAGATACATGCACCATCAGCATCACACTCACCTCATTGCCATGGTTTTGTCCCTGTTAGTCATCTAGCAAGAGCACTTTCCCTTCTCCGTGCCAATACATCCTCCAAAGGACAGTTCATCTCCTGGAAGCTCAAACCCATGAAACTTCAGGAAGTCTCCAGCCACAGTGCCCAGTTATATTGTTATAAGAGCCTTCTGAGGACAGCTAGTTTTTTGCTCTCTAGATCTCTGATGCCTATCTGTCACATGCCCAGTGCTGACACTACCAGGGGTGGTCTGACAGAATTCGATGAAGGCTGGTATAGCGTTGCTTGTGATGATCCCTATTCCTCTCCCTGTGGACCAATCAGGGTTGCAAAACTTAGCTTTCCAGGTAGAAGGGACAAATTGGGGGCCATCCTGTATCTCCCTTTGTTTCCTGAGCCTCCAAATCTCTAAGCGGAACCATCTGTGCCCTCCACTCTAGTGTTTCTTGGAGAGATCTAGGGTTTCAGTGCAGGGAAGAGACAGAGGAAGGAACGCTTGAGTGTGTAGCATCAAACCTGGTCCAAACCTCACTGTGCTCATTAAATGCACAATGCATTCCAAAGCTTTAGTGCTCTCATCTGTATAAGTGGACATTAATTCTGATCTTACAAGCACTGGGAATATAAAATGAGAAAACAGTGTAAGGTCCCTAGCTTCTAACTGCCACTTAGATTTACTCTGATATGAGCATTGTGAAGACTATGATATGTTTTATTTCCAGTCATTTGCCATGGCTTTTTTTGTTGTTCTTTAATGGAAATCATATGGTATGTGTAAAGTTGGATGTGTTGACTTTTACATTATTGTTTCCTTAGAAATCTATAATTACAAAAATTATTTCCTCTTTTTCCAAGATATATTCAGGAGATGAACATGAATTCCTAGGTAGTTGAAGTTTATTGTTTGTTTCAGCTTTTGTTATTAATACTTAATTGTATTGTGTTGTAATCAGAAAATATATGGTTCTTATGGTTTTGACTGTGAGGATTTTATTTTGAATAGACTAGTCATTCTTTGTAGCCTAAGAAGTGACCATTTCTAATGTGTAGAAAATATTTGAAAGGGAGGTGTGTTCTGTTTGTTGGATGTGAGGATTAAGTACCTTAATCCTTCTTTATTAACTATATTATTCAGATGCTCTGTGCTCTTGTTTTTGTAGTTATTTTATTAGTCAGATACTGAGATGTTTATGTTAAACCTCCCATCACACCATGCTCATGCCAATGTGTCCTTGCATATTTAGCAGATTTTGTTCTATGAAGTCCAACAGTATCTCAATAGATGCAAAAAGGTTTACGAGTATGGAAGCAAATGTATCCTTCAGCACTTGTGAGGTAATCCTTTGTGCAGTCAGATAGTTTGGTTGATACTATTGTGACTTCTGTTCTCTTTTTCCACATTTACTAGGCATATTTTGACTCATCCTTTGGCTTCTACATCTTCTGCAACTTAGGTGTGTCTTCTGTAACTGTCACATAATTGTAGTCATTAACATATTTTTGTTATCAGAGACAGATGTAAGAGACAGTCATACTTCATCTGTGTTGTTCTCAATTACCTTTGGGAATTGGATGTTTCATGCAGCTTTCATTTGCTATCTGTACTGTGTTTCTTTTCCTTTTTCCATGTTGGCTTCCAGTTGGCATAAGAAGAAGAGACAAGCTGTCAGGAGAAGATGGCTCATATCTTGGGTATATTTTGGAAGCTGTCCACTTTTTTTAAAGAAACCTAAAGCAGTACTCAGATGTGGCATGAATCAAATCCTCATCTTCAAGCACCATCCTTTCACACCCTCCTAACACATCTGAGGAGCACCTTCACTACAAAAACCAAGCTCTCGGACTCTTGATATCTGGGGAGAGGCAAGTCCAACTTGAGCTGACAAAGGCCTTAGCATCCACCTCACAGTTGGAGAGGAGCAAAGGAAGCTCTCTGGCTTGATTTAAAACCTGTGGAGGTGGCTCCATCTGATACTAGATGTCTGAGGTAAAGAACAGAAGTTATACACACTTATATCAGCATATGGAAGCAAGCATATGAGATTCCCTAAAGAAAACAGCAGGCTTTGATGGAGAAACAACTTCTCAAAAAATTAGAACTGTTTCCTAGAAGGGGAAGGAGATCTCTGCCAAATTTCTTTTAGTTTCCACAATTCTGATCTCCCTCCTGATGAGCTGCCCTGATATAGGTGCTGGAAGAGGTTGGGTGCCTGCAGAAAGTAGGGTGGCCCCCATTATATCTTGCAGGGGCCCCTGGCCCCATTGTCTCTGTGGGCTTTTTTCTCATAAATATATACCTAAACACACACACTCATTTTATGACTTTGTTGCTATGAAGATGAAATAATTCAATTATCATATGTTATTATATCTTTTTGTCTTTTGATTTGGGTAAAATTGAACCCTTGGGACTGTCTCCTTCATCTGGAGGGTGAATGGACCTTGTAGAAACCAGGGCTACGAGATAATGTGGCTTTAACTCAGGGGTGCTGGCTTTTGAAGCAGAGAACTCAAAGAGAAAGTTTGATAGGTTAGACAGACCATTAGAGCCCACCTAATCTCAAACACCCTCCATCTGGGAAAGCGTGGGCATATGGAGATGGATGTTAGGATGCCTTTAGGGTTTCTGACCACAATCATCCAAAAAGAGAAAAACCTCCACATGTGTTGGGCTAAGACAGATTTTTTTCAATGACCACACAGTTGGGTGCCATGGAGGAGAGAGTAAAATTAGATCAGTTGGAGCAAGTTGCTACCAGAAGAAATTAAGAAGAAGCCACCTGACAGATTTTTGGTGCTTGTATTTATCAGGCCTTATTCTCTGAATTAAGATTAACTCTCATTCCTTTCAAAGGATCTCTCTAATTCAATACTATTACCATTTTGGGTAACTCCTGCAGCAAAGGGGCTTTCCTTAGCAGCATCCTTGGCCTTTCCTCACAAGAGTCCAGCAGCAAATGTCTAGGGGATGTGGCTTTAAAAATGGTCCCAGACTTTACTAAATCCCCACTAAGAAGCACTACTTTAAGATAAGCAATTGGAGGAAATTTGATGACATTGAGGAGCCCAAGGTGAGTCAAATGACTCTCCAAATGCTATATCACACTTAAATATCACCACAGCCTCCTGCTACAAACTTGCCTCCCTGCGTCCCTTCTCCCTTTCTCTTTCCTTCCTCTCCCTCCTTCCTTCCATTCCTCTCTCCTCCCTCCCGTCCCTCCTCTTCCTTCTTCCCTCTCTCACCTTCTCTTCCTTTCTTCATCTCTTTCAAATAAATTCTAACCAGATTTCCCTCATCTGAGTTCTTTGTGGGACCAGACAGACACAGATTTTACATACAGCTTATCATTTTCTTGAAGGGGAGGAGGTGCTCAGACCCTCTTCGTAACACTTTTTGGAGCTGAAGTTATTGGCCATGGTGAACATCAGGCATAACTCTTCTACCTCCTTTGAGGGTAATCTCCCCCTCATAAGCAGCAACATTTACCAAACTGGCACAACCTGAGGCAGACTAATTGGCACAAGAATTTTTTTTCTTATATTTTATTTGTTAGAGTTGGTGAAATTCAGTGGTAGGGACAATTGCACTCAAATTCTGGGACCACTGACCTCTCAAAAGTTGTTAAAATCTGTTAATCCCATTTCTTAAAAGATGACTGATTGATGGGTTGACTATATGATAACAATTATGAGGCTTTCAAGGGAAGTGAGTACTAGAAAAGCTTATGATTCATGAGAATAAAGGCACCTTCACATTCTTGTGATAAGTGCCACTTACTCAGTAAGAGAAAGTAGAGACATGGGCTGCCCTTAGGAGATTGGCAAAACAATTAGATAGGACAAGAGGAAGCAGGGCAGACCTGAGAAGTGGCTTTGCACAGGTCTGTGAGGAGGAGGAGCAGCTGCATTCCCATTCCTGGTGAGCAGGCTTTGCTGTCTTCTTTGGAGACTTGCCCTTGAGTTTTCTTCCCAGTCGGGGTCTCTGGTAACACACAGAATAGCTGTGATCAACGAGAGGGTCCTCCCTGACCCACAACAAGCTCCAGGATACGTGGAGTACATTTAGGAGACGACAGGGATTGTCAAGCTGCCCTGAGAGGTCTTCTATGCATTCACTGATGATTCTATGCATAGAGGTCTTCTATGTATTTCTGACCACTTTGGCAAGGGGTCTTAGGTCAAACTTTCCGACAAACTTGCCCTGTGCAGAGAAATCTACCATTTATTACTACAGAAATTCAGTTTGGAAGTAGAGAACAGGCCAGCATTGATGAACTTTTTCAACCAGGCAGGAAAACAGCACCATGTGCTTCCAGCTCTGATAGAGGTTGAGGCTGAGCAGAAGGGGCTGAGGTAGCTTTGGCAGCCAAGGCTGAGCCTCAACAGGGTGTAGCTTGTACACTGCACAAGTATGCCCTAACAAAGGGAATATCATTTCATCATAGCCATCAAAAACCTGCATATTTACTGCTACAAAGCTTAAGAGATGGCAATAAAACATCTTGAGAAGAATAACATTTTCTAACTCACACAGAGGGGTTGTGTGGACAAGCAGTGACCATAAAGGGTATACATCTAATGGCTTTCCTTCTTAGCAATGAGATTCCAATGCATTTAATGGGAGTGGATGTTTCTGTCTTTGCATTCTATTTATTTATTTTAAACAAAGATATAGCTTACATGCAATAAAATGCATAAACTTTAAATATACCACTTAATGAATTTTATACGTGGACATTCCTATGTAAACATTTACATCAAGTTATTATCTTAATGAATTAGGTGACTTCCTTATGTTCAAAGAATTAGTGAATCCAGAATAGAGACTATAAGCAGAAATAGGTCCCAGATAGCTCCTCTCCAATTTTGCACAGGTATGATCGTTTTCATTTAAACGTTGTTAATCCCAATTACTTAGAACCATGTCTATCTGTAACAGTAGTCATGATGGTTGTATTCTACACTCTCCCTGTTTTGATTTCTTTGTTGCTGGATTATGTTTTAAACATTTATCCTTGTTCTGGGAAGGGGACGTGGGTAAAATATATTTTGGAAGCTTATACCGCTAGCAATAACTTTCACACATAGGTGACTGCTTGACTGGTTTGTATTTTCATTGTGGGATCATGGAAAATACTTTCACTGCTCTAAAAAGCCTCTATGCTCCATGTGTTCATCCTTCTATCCCCCTTAATCCTCAGGAATCACAGTGCTTTTCGACTGTTTCCATGATTTTTATTTTTCCAAATGTCATATGGTTAAAACCATATACTACCTAGGAAGCCTTGTCAGATGGGCTTCTTTTATTTGGTAATATGCAGTTAAGGTTCTTCTATGTCTTTCCATGGCCTGATATTTTAGAACTGACTATTTAATTGTTTGAATGTGCCACAGTTGCTTACACACTTATGTACCAAAGGGCACCTTGGTTGCTCCCAGATTTTGGCAATTATTAATAAAGCCACTATAAAAACTGTGTTCAGGTTTTTTGTGTGAACACATCAGTTTTCCAGCTGGATAAATAATCAAGCAGCACAGTTGTTGAGTTGTATGACAGGAGTACAATGGTGCCTTGGTTTACGAACCTAATGCTTTCTTAAATTCATGAACCAAGGTACCACTGCATGTTTACCTTTGTAAGAAACTGCCAAACTGTCTTCCAAAGTAGCTGTGCCATTTTACATTCCCAACGCCTATGAATGAGAGCTTTGTTGCTCCACATTTCCTCCAGCATTTGGTGGTTATTAGTGTTTTGGATTTTGGCCATTCTGATAGGTGTGTAGTGGTATCTCATTACTTTAATTTGCATTTCTCTGATGACGTGGATGTGGACCATCTTTTCACATGTTTATTTGCCATCCATATATCTTCTTTGGTGAGGTGTCTGTTGCCATCTTTGGTAATTTTTTTTAAGTGGGTTATTTCCATAGTGCTAAATTTTAAGTTTTTTGCATATTTTGGGTAATGCTTCTATATCAGATATTTGGGATGAAATAGTTCTTTGGTATATTTTCTCCCAGTCTGTGGCTTTTCCTTTTATTTGTCTGACAGTGTCTTTCACAGGGTAGAAGATTTAATTTTATGAGACCCAGTATTTCATGGATTGTATCCTTGGTATTGTATTTAAAAAATCATTACCAATCTCAAGGATATCTGAATGTTTCCTGTTTTATTTTTTAGGAGTTTTATAGTTTTCTATTTTACATTTAGATCTATGATCCATTTTAAATTCATTTATGCAATGAGTAGAAATTCCATGTCTCAATTTTTTAAAATTACATGTCAATGGCTAGTCATCCCAGTGCTCTCTGCTGAAATAACACCTTTGTGCTGCTCCCTTTTCTCTTTTGTCAAAGGTCAGTGGATTGTGTTGATGGGGGCTTATTTCTGAGTTCTCTATTCTGTTCGATTGACCTTTTTGTCCATTTTGTCACAAATACCATACTGGTTTGATCATTGTAGCTTTACAGCAAGTCTTGAAGCCAGATAATATCAGTCCTCTGACTTGTTTCTTCTCCTTCAATATTATGTTGGAGGGCTGGAGATATGGCTCTGAGGCACAAGCATCTGCCTGGCAAGCACAAGATCCTGAGTTTGATTCCTGGTACCAAAAAAATATTATGTTGGTTACCCTGGATCTTTTGCCTCTCCATGTGAACTTCAAAATCATTTCATCTATATCTAGAAAATAACCTCCTGGGATATTGATAGGTATTGTATTGAATCTATAGATCCATTTTTGAAGAACTTCCATCTTCACAATATTGTCTCCTTACCCATGAACATCATACTCTTTTAATCATTGTATTTTCTTATTCTTTTTTTGAATTCTGGGAAAACTTCTTAAATATCCTTTACATCGTTGATTCTATTTTCTGCATGTCAAATCTCCTTTTCTATTTCTAATGAAGATTTCAGCTCTGCTATGGCAGTTCTAGCTTCTTTATTCTTTTTCTAAACTCTTCTTTTTTCTTCAACCCTGAATCTTCTTCCTTTTCATACCTGTCCAGTATTTCTTCATCTCATTTTTTCCTTCCTTTTTTCATAGCATAGAGTTATTGATCAATTTTGCATGCTTATATCTGGTAATCAGAACTAATTTGAAGACAACAATATACAATATAACAACCACTGCTGAATTCCTACTATCTTGTTTAATGAAGCTCTGTATTGTTTCTAATTTTTTTTATTACTTGTCATTGTCTTTAATTGTTTTAACAATCTTGTATTCTTATATCTGGTAATCTGAGCAACTTCACTGAAGATAACATATGTAACATAACAACCATTGTTAATTCCTATCATCTTGTTTTGAAATTCTATATTGCTTTTATTGTTTTTGCATTGTTTTGTTTTTGTCTGCATTGTTGTTATATTTTTTCTCTTTAAAATAGGGCCAGGGATATAGCTCAGTGGAACAGTGCCTATTTGGCAGCTGCAAGGTTCTGGATTCAATCCCTGGTACCAAAAATAAATAAATAAATAAATAAATTTACATAAAACTATGCAGCAGTATTTCTCAACATTTCTTTTGTTTCCTGAACTCATTGCTTGAGAAAAATATATTTGTCACCTGCATCTTGGTTGTGGTACTTTATTTTGGTGTATGCTGCCTTTCTCAACTTCCTCCTGAGGATACACCCACAAGACCTGGTGTTTGCTGGGCCATTTCAGCCTATGAGTTGGTTGTCCTTAGTTCCCATCACATCTTCTCAGCAGCTCTGCAGTTCCTGCAGCCAGATCTTCAACTGGCAAGGTGACTGATAATTTACACAATCACTCAAAGTAGAAAGAGTGGTAGAGCAATAAACGTTAGTAGAGAGCAAGTGGGTTAAGAAAGCTGTTTTCTACTTCTGTTTTCCTCTTGGGTCTGGTCATTATGCATATTTAAATCCCAGCCTTCTCTCATGGATTGGATCATTGCCTACCACTACAGTCAGAACATGTTTTTAACATTCATGTTAATCCCCTTGTGATGCTAAGAAGTATTTGGTGTCTTTGGTGATGTGGTTGACTCACGGTAGTTCCACTTTTGTGAATGGAGGTGCAAACATCATTGTCCTTCTTATGCATGTCCATGCCAGTGCAGATTGAGGATTTCTTGGCACCTCTGTACCACTCCTGCCCTGTAGCTTGGAAGTTCGCCCTCTCTTCTAACCCCCATCCCTCAAATTAAGGAACTGCAGTAAGGGCTGCTGCTCTCTCCTACTTACTTCTCTACATGGCTGCTGTCTTTCAGTGTATCATCTTGTAATGTTCCCCTGGTTTCCTGGGTGTCAGTGGTTCCCTTTTGTACTGTCAGTGATTCTGTGCATTTCCTATGTCCACTTCTAATATTCTGGTCTTTTCAGTGTAAATCTTGAGATTTTAATGAATCGGTAGTAAGGATCACACCATTATCTTACTCAGAACTGTTTGGCCTGTCCTCCTCTCCATCCATCCAGGTAGCTATCCAGGAGGGCCACATCTCAAGAAGTCTGGGCCAAGTCTCATCATCTTTTCATTTTCTTCTAACTCAGCTCTGTTTGTTTTATCCACCCTTTCCCACATTGAGAACCTGGCCTCATAGTTCTAGACACGTTTTCGTGTGCCTAAAGACTATCTGATACTATATTCCTGTATTATTGGCCAACTGAGAGGAACAAAATCAAATTCAGTTGAAGACAGGAAAATGAATGGACAAGAGACTAGAGAAGAAAAAGCATAGCCTGAGCTGGAGTGAAGCCCTGGTCACTCTCCCAGCCCCATCGCTCACAGGGTGGGCCACTTGGGAAATCGCCTTCCTATTGGAGGTCTCTGTTTTCCTCTTTTATTAACAACAGTGTTAAGTCTGGGAGGTCTCCCCCACTGTATTTTTGGATCTTGCTTGATCCAGGGTCTGTTGCAGAAGAGACGAACAAAGGTGCAGCCCAGATCTCTGGTTAAAAAGGAAAGTTGGGGGGTCATACTTGCTTGAGAAGGTCTCCAGTGTCAGGTGAGAGTCAGCTTTGCAAACAAGCATGATATGCTGAAGACTGGCTGAGAAAGGGAGAGAGGACCAAAAGAGAGGCACAGGAAAATTGGATGAAAGATGGAGAAAGACAGAAAATAGGAAAATAAACAAGAGAAGCAGAGTGAGAGGGACAGGGAATGAGAGCAGATAAGATGCTCAAGAACTGCAGGCAGGCAGGGGAAAGGCCCAGGACCGGTGGTGTGGAAATGGACTGAGCTGAGCTGGAAGGACACCTGTGTGTAGAGGGATGTGAATCAAGAAGGGCGTCATTCCTTCTGGCTACTCTCTGAGGTGACACACAGAGGCTCCAATGATCTGACATGTCCTCCTGATGGCTGCTGCCCACTCACATGGCCAGTCCACCCTGAGTGTGCAACGGAAATACTGATGCAGTGACATTCGGGCCCCACTAGGCGGCTGCGGGCCTCCTCTGAACTCCAGACTGAAAGGATTCCAACCCATGTAATCAGAGACCATTTCCTATTTTCTCTGTTCTCTGGAGAAGATGAAATGCAACTGTGATGAAAGAGACGCTAAGTAGAATAAAGGGA
The DNA here is from genome assembly GCA_004027595.1 of Dinomys branickii. Classification (NCBI taxonomy): domain Eukaryota; kingdom Metazoa; phylum Chordata; class Mammalia; order Rodentia; family Dinomyidae; genus Dinomys; species Dinomys branickii. Next base: position 68,908 of record PVLD010007393.1, on the reverse strand, counting down.
ACACACACGCAGGCTTCGTGGAAACAGTTGTGTGTGAAGATTGTAACCACTACAGAGTGGTTGAGGTTGGTCAGCAGAATTTACCTGAAAGCCATAGATTGGGTTGGAGGGTGACTGTAAGCCTAGGGGTTAGGTCTACCTTTGGTTAGGCTTAGATTCAATGAATATTCAGTGTTAGGGTCAATAGTGAGGTCAAGGTCAAGGCTTTGGTTTAGGGTAGGGCTGGAGTTATTTTTGTAGCTGGGAAACTGAATAACTAAAATACCATGTAAAAATGAATCCATGATAATTTGAGCTGTTCTTTAAGGGAAAACCTAGTGGTGATTCCCTAGAGGGGGTGAGCTTCTAGTATGACTTTGAAGGAACAACCTGACAAAACAGCGTGAGACTCTGAGGAACTTGAGAGAATGGCTGGACAGCGTGGAATGGAAGATCAGTCAAAGAGTATAAGTCCCCAGATGATGGTGCTTCTCATCATGGACCAGCCTATGACCAGATGCAAGGTGATATTCTCCAGAGTGAAAGGGCAGATGGGAGACACCTGAGCTCCCAGGCCTTTTTGGAAGAGGCCTCTCACTGGGTCTGGCCAAGGACACTTCTCCACACATTCCTGGCCTTGAGTGTCCCGGCCCTGTCTGTTCTTGGGACTGCCAGGGCAGGGGCTGGCGCCAGGCGGGGTGAACATGACCTGGAAATAGGGAGTGGCTGTGGAAACAATGCGCATCTGGCACACACCCACCAGCCACTTTGAGCTGCACATGGGCTGGGCCATCACTGAAGAAACTGGAGCCTTGGGACAAGGGGGCACAAGGGACCTCTTCAACCCAGAGCCACCTTCTTCAGGAGGCCTCACCCAGTGTGGCCACTCAATCTGATAACTGCTGGAGAACCAGCTCCATCAAATGTGTGATCTAGCTCTTTTTAGTGTGGCCTGTGGTATGAGTTGTTGCTCTGTCTTCTCAAATAATAGCCACTAAAAAGCATTGCCCTTACTGCTGACCTGTCCCTTGTATACTCCTGCACCTTCCAGCAGTTTCAGACCTCTGGGAGGGGGTGGCTTCACCTCTCAGTCACAGGCTCTTTAAAGATGGTCTTCCTTAGCATGTGACTCCGAGAGGCTCTTTCCCATTAACATGATGAAGGGGCTTCCTGAGAAAATGCCTCGCCCAGAAATCTAGTAGTCCCCGAGGAAAAACCATACTTTCCACCAGTCTAAGGACTGATCAGGGAATATTCTTCTTATTCAGTGGGGCCCCTGAGGGGAGCCTTCCTCAGAATAGGGCTCCCGAAGGGATTTCCAAAGTGGTGAGTCTTCTGAGGATCATCACTCTCAGTAGACTGGGCAACTTCTGCAAAATCCTGGACAAGAACAGTCAAGCAAAGTGGAGGTGCCAACCAAAGTCTGAGGCAGGCTTAAGCCGATGATTGAGATAGGCCTTCAGTTCATGCCCATGCAGATTTTAAAGAGGTGCTGACAGGCGCAGTAGTATGTAGTTGGTTATTATGGGAGCTGTGATACCTGGTAGTGGTGGTGGTGACTGGTAGTGAGGATGGTACTAGTGATGGCAATCTTGCTGTTGGTAGTGCTAGTAATGGTGACCAGGTTGCAGTGATGGTGGAAGCAGAGCAATGGTGGTCGTGTAGAGAGCCAGAGAGATGATCTTGATGGCGGTCATTGCTGAGGGAATGACAGAGTGATGGATGAGGTGGTGATGGAAGTGCTGGGTGCTACAAATCCATCATCTACTAGAGAACTGTCCTATGAGGAAGGGTCCTGGGGTAAAGGGAGCAGAGATCTGGGAAAAGAGGGAGATACCCGCAATGGCTTGAGGGGGGATCTAAATCAGGCATAGAGAGAAACAAAAGCAAAGTGGTTCAAGTTAGATCCAAACCTGTGGCACCAGTTACAGAATCCAAACTTGTGGAACTTGTGCATCTCAAGATTGAGTGAGGGGCACACCATACAGAGGCTGAGTGGGGAGACCTGCTTTTATAGAGGCCCTGACAAGGATGGGTCTGATGGTGCTGACACGAGATAGGGAAGAAGATGGGGTCCTCAGCCTATGTGCTAAGAAAGGCCTAGGGAATCTGGAGTCTCCTGGTCTGGATGGGCAAGAGCTGATGGCACATCCATGAGCATCTCTCATCCTTTGAACTTTGTTTCCAGTTTGGAGGTGGGTGCAGCCAAGTGTGGTAATGCCTACCTGTAATCCCAGCACTCAGGAGGCTGAGATAGGAGGGATCCTTGTGAGTCTAACCTGAGCTTCATAGCAAAACCCTGTCTTAAAGAAACCAAAAGCAAACAGATCCAGTTTGGGGGCTGAGGGTACATAGCAGGGCTGTAGATGGGTGTCAGAATCAGCAGGTGAATGTTAAAAATGCAAACACACCTCTTCACCACATGTCCTGGAGATTCTGATTCAGTTTGTCCAGAGTGAGGCCTCCACATTGGTATTTTTAATAGGCTCCCAAGGTGATTCTGATATAAAAATATTTCTCTCCCCCTTCCTTTTCTCACACACAAACACCAAGATGACCAGGTACTATATTCAGCCACCTCATCTCTGCCCTTGTGCCTGGGGTATTTATAGTAGCAGGCAGTAATATATCCTCCTCATCACATCCTTACCTGCCCCACCCAAAGGGTCATGGGGACTGCAGGTGATCAGGTGATTTGAGGTCCTAGAAATGGGGCCCAGGGTGTAGCAGGACCATAGGATTGCCATTTCCCCACAGAAATCTGAAGCCAGGACCAGAGAGGGAAGGGGAGGTGCTGGTGCCCAGGACTTTCTACCCAGATGTGACTCCACACTGATCTCCTGGGTGGCTTGAGGGGACCTTGCAGACAAGAGGCTCGTGGAGGACATGGGGAGTGCTGAGTGAATCCAAGAAGGAAGAGAAGATGAACTGATGGTGACGGTGGGGTGTTATGTGGAAACAGCTCGGGTGCGGTCTGTCACACAGTTACAGGGGCTGTGCTTTGGCTTTCTGGGGCCCTCTGCATCACTGTCCTAGAAAGTCCCTCCCTTTCTTGCAGGCCAGCAGCCATCCTTTGCATCCATGAAGCACACCCCAGACCCCCAAAGACCTCAGAGCTTTCTGTGCTGAGTTTACAGCCTGTGTTCTTGGTGTTTGAGATTAGATGACCCAGCTTGGACTGCTTTTCTGTAGTGCCTTCCCAGCTGGCTCTGCTGCAGCAGTTTTGCAAACTCCTGGACTGCAAATGCAAGACCTCATCTTTCTCAGGCCCTTGGCCCCCAGCATGCCACATTAAGTCTCGTGGCCATGCAAGGGTGGCTAAGCAACCACTGGGAAGTCAGGGCCCTTGGATTCTAGCCTGACTTGGCCCCTTCCCTGGCTGCTATGGACCTAATCCCAAAGGAAAGATGTGAGGATAACTAACTTCTGCCTTCTCTCCATCCCCTGGAGAGCCTGTGTCCCTAGTTATAACCCAGTGCCTGAGCCCACCTGCAGCAGAAAGCCCTAGAACCTAGCACAGCTCAGACTACAGGACAAGGAGGGGACCGGGGGCACCTTTCAGATGCTGACTTCCCTGTTCACACTCCTCAAGGCTCAGCAAGGAGGTCACCTCAGGACACAGGCCATGTGAACAAGGGCGAAGGTTGGCAAGTCAGATTGAGGCAGTGACTTGAGCTGATCAAAGGAAATTTAGTGAAGGGGGAGGAGAGTGAGAAAGCCTCTGGGAATGGGGCCCAAGGACAAAATGGTTTGCTTTGAAGATGGAGGCCCTGAAGTGCAGGAAGGCAGAGGTGGCTGGCTAGTCCTCCTGAGGGCAGGTGTGGGAGGTTCAGAGGCCCAAGGGATTTCTGGGCCTTAGGTATGGGGTTGGGGAGAAGAGGGGAGGTGGGATGAAGGATGAAAAACAACCAGGATGCCCATAGGGTTTTTCAAGCTTCTCCAGCACAGCAGCTCTTTCAGCCAATGGCCCCACAGTCAGCTGAAGTGAGGCAAGAGCAGGCGTTTCACATGAGAGCAAGAAGCATCCAGAAGTTTGACCCTCCCAGCCGGGAGGCTCAGCTCAGGGGTCTAAGGGACTTCTTACCTTCTAAGACCTTAGCTCCATAGGTCCTGCCCAATGCTGCAGAGGACAGTGGTGTGTGTGCACATGTGCATGTGTGTACTTAGGAATAAAGGTGTTGATTCTGGGGAGGGAAGAGAGTCATTCCTTGCCTACTTCCCAGTGGGAATAGAATGGTGCTGGTAGGTACATCCCCATTTCTAACTAGGTGAGTGAGGACGCCTCTGAAATACTGTTCCATGTGCAGCATGCGTCTAGGCAGACACTGGGGTCGAGTCAGATGTCGCTTTGTTGTGTGTGAGCTATGTGAAAGCTGATGTCTCCAGGGAGGCCTGGCCCATTCTTCCCCTGCCCTGGGAACCTGCATAGGGTTCAGCCAGTTCAGTCAGTGACCTTTCTCACTCCTCCTTCCCTCTCAGGATGTCTTCCCCCAGCTGGAGGTGTCCCGGCATGAAGGTGGCACTTAGGGTAATAAAAACATGTGTCCACACAAAGTTGTGCAAACTCTCATACACAGAAGTTGAGCAACTTTATCTGCAATACTCCCAAACTGGAAACAACCCAAAGATCCATCAACACGCTTGGATAAACACATACTGGTATATCCCTGCAATGGAACACTAGTCAGCAATTAAAAGGCATGAACTACTGATTCATGCAACAGCTTGGATGAAACTCAGAATAATTATGCTGAGTGAAAGAAACCAGGCCCCAAACAGTACATGATGTAGATTCCATTCATATGAAAGTTCCAAAAACACAAGCTTAACCCAAGATGACAGAAAGCACAAAAGGGGACAGGGATGGGGCTAGGAGATGTTGAAGGAAGGAACTACCAAGAGGGGGCAGTTTTGGAGGGGACAGATGTGACCATCATCTTCAGTGTGGTGACGGTCACACAGGTACACACCATTTCTGCCATGATTGAGCTGTACCTTGAGTAGGTGCCACTCACTATATTTCAGTTACACCTCAATACGGCTGTACCCCAAAAAGGTAGTGGGGACTGTCATGAGGGTGATGACAAAGCTGAAGGAAAATTTGCAGGCAGGCCCACCTCAGGCATGAATGAGGCCGTGGTTGACTAACAAGGGTTTAATATTTGCCTTTCCTTGTAAACTGTGTGGATGGAAAAGACTTCTGTCCCTAGAACCCTGCACAGGGTTCACACCACAGGAGGTTGACAATAAATAGTTCATAGGGTCATCTCGGCGGTGACAGCAGTGTGATAAGTACTACAGTGTAGAAACCCAGAGAGGCTCGTGGGGCATGGAGGAATACAACTGCCTTGGGAGTCTGGTGGTCAAGCGGTGCAAGAGAGCTTCTTGGGTAAGTCATGTCTAGACCGGTCCTGACAGGTAAGTGGGGGATGGACAGGAAAGCAGGCTGGTCTGGGAAGGAGCGTCCTGATGTAAGGAAAATTTTGCTGTGGCTTCAAGTTCTAAGGATCCCATACTGCTTGGTTGGCCCAGAAATTGACATCGGAAGCTGCTGGTGGTATCCTACAGGTTTACTTCAGCTGTGAGCAACTCCTGGAAAGAGGACATAGTTAGATGGGGCCTGAAAGCCTCCTGCTGTCTCGAGCCCTAGGCCCTTCCCTCTGGGGCCCCGGCTCAGCCTTTGTCTGGGAGAATGCCTGAGCTGGGAGGGATTAGGGAACTCGCTGAGAAACTCACTGGAACTTACTCAAGGTCTCTACCATCTCAAGTGTATCTCTGGCATAAGAGTTACGGTGCCTGCCCTGGTTCTAGACAATCAAAAGTAGGGACAAGGATGCATAGGTGTGTGGAGATACCCCCAACCCCAGCCGACTGCCCCACTCACTGAAGACAAAGAGTTTGTGACTTTGAGAGGGCTGGAAGGTAGGATCCCTCCCAGGCTGTGTTTGGAGGACCCCCGTCAAACTTATGCCCTGCAATTCTTGGGTCTGAAGCAAAGGCAGAGAAGTAAACAAGGCTGATGGTGAGGCTGGGGATGTTGTTTCTGGAGAGAGGTCAGCTAGAAGACCTGAGCTGGCCCTGCTGGTCCCTGGGGATGACAGGAATGAAGCGAGAAGGATGCAGACTGTGCTAGGTTCTTCCTAACAGAGCAGACAAGCTGTGCTTTCCACACATGGGGTGGCCTTGGGCGGCATAGCCAAACCTGCCTGTGGGCTTGGGGTGAGCCAGAGTGGTGGCCCCTGATCTGGCGCAAGCTCACCTCCTGTGTGGCCACAGCCTCCCCAGCTCATGACTTGCCTCGAGCCACGCCTCAGCCTGGCTTTCGTAGGCTGCAACCTTGCACAGAGGCGGACCTTGCCACCCACCCTGAGGACTCACTGTCCTCAGCACTCTGTGACAGGAGCTATAGAGACGAGCTGTGCAAGGGCAAGGAGATCCCACTCGAGCGGTTTTGCCTTGACAGGCCACAGAACCTTGCCTTTCCCTCCACACTCACCATGGCTCCTGAATCACCCTTCCTTCCACATGTCTTCCTTGCTCGGGACACGATCTAAAGCTGTCACCCTATGGAGTAGCACAGCTCTTTGTCACAGCTCTATGTGCTCAATCCCATCCTGTGTGAATGGGACCCTGCCCCAGCTGGAGGAGCACTTGTTTACATTCTTTTCTGATTTTGTTGTTGCTGTTTTTGAAGCACTGGGGATAAGCCCAGGGCCTCATGGGAGCACTCTATCACTGACTTCCATTCCCAACCTACTTTGCTAATTTTTAATTGGTGCCTATCTTCTGTGCCCAGGAGGGTTACAGTGAGCTACAGGGTTGCTATCCCACATTTTCTCAAACTTTCTGGTTGTTTTCTTAAATTAAGTTCTGAGCTCCAGGGTGGTGGACCCTTGGAAATTATAGCCAGAGAGATGGTTCATGTGTCAGCCACACTCCAGCTTCTGAGAATGGGTCTATTCCTCCTTGTTCAGACAGGCCTCGGTGTCCCCTCTGTGCTGCATCTCATGGGAGACTTGGCCTGCAGGAAAGTCCTCTATGCCCTCCACAGTGTCCCTCCCAATCCTTCTCACAGCAATTTCACACATGCCCACAAGTAGCATATTCCAAACACCCAGGTCCTTCCTACAAGCTTTGTTCCATTCATGATTAGTCAGCTCCATGGTGGCCATGTCTCTGCCATGATCTTGAACAAACTGGAAGGAAAAGGAAATGTCATGATTACTGCTGCACCCTCCTCCATTCCAGGCACTCTGAGATCTTGGGTGGAAGAATTAATCTAAATCTAAGGCTGGATTTCACCTGGACAGGATGAGGGATGGGTGATGACTGGTTGCTGGCAGGAATCAAGCTTTACCTGAAATCAACCCCTCCCTTCCTCCAGCTTTATCCTCTGCTTCATGGAGAGCTCAGGGGCAGAGAGACCCCTCTTGAGTGGCTTTGTCCCCCTTGTTTCCCATTTGCAGATGCCTCCAGGGTGCAGGGCATGAAGGGAGCATAGGAGTATGATGAGTATCTATTGCAGACTCAAACTAAGGCTGTGTGTGGCAAGAGCAAGCGAGGTCCAGGAGGCAAAGCATTTGAAAAGTAGGTGGCTCTGGAAAGTCTGGCATGCTGAATGGAAAGACTTGTAGGTCATCACATCTTAAGCCCTCTCTGATGGATGGAGAGCCTGGGTTCAGCCAGTTCTGACATAGGATTTCTGAAAGCAAGGCCCTGGAGTTTCTGCTATCCTGGTCTGAGCATCAGCCCCATGTCTCTGATCACTCCACACATTCATGAACACAAGCATGCACAAGGAATTCATTGATGCCTCCGTTCCCTAAAGATTGTGACAGTGACAAGTGACATATAACTATTGCATCTTTACACTCCATATGAATTCATCTCACCTTGAAGGATCCAGTGAAGTCTGATACATCACAGTAAGATGTAGACAGGGCCACATGCTGAACTGGGGCTTTCCCTCTGAAGCAGAGAAGGTGGGTGTGAGCCCTTTAGCTAGATTTTGGGGAGAGCAGGAGGATGGATAAAGTGAGGGAGGGTTTGGGGAACATGGATGGGCCCCACGAAAAAGAATGCTTGAATCTCAGTGACTGCCCAGGCACTGCCGGTAGCCCAGGGGGCTGAGAAATAGGAATCCCAGTCCCCATGCTTCAAAGCTCGGTTGGTTAGATGAGGAAGGAGGTTGGCAGCTGAAGAAAGTTCTTGGACCAATCTTTTTCCACTGGTGAATCAGAGAAGCATGGTGACAGGAGCCAGGCTGGCCTGACCCCAGCCACCTCTGTGAGTCATAACTGAGGTGCCTGTGCTAATCTTAACCCCTCAGAGAGACTTGTTGGGACTTGCCATCAAGTCTTGACCACCAAAAATATTCTTGGAGCTGACATAGCTGTGGAAAATACTGGCCCATCAAGGTGGGGGCCAGAGTTAGAGCCGCAGTGGAGAGGAGAAGGTCTGGGAGATAGGGTCTGCTCCCAGCTCACCCATGGCCTTGAGCAAGTTGCAGTGAGGCGTTTGGGAAGACGAGTGATCAGGTCCTCCCAATTCGGGCATTCTCCCAGACTAGGGCTGAGCTAGGGCCTCAAAGAGGAGAGACCAGGGCTTGAGACAACATGAGACCCTCATCCCACAAGTTACTTGCCAAGCACCTCCTTCTTCAGGACGGACAGCAAGTGATAGCAGTCTGGATTCTAGGGTGAGCTGCTGTGTTCACTTTGGCAACACATATACTAAAACAGGGTCAGCTGCACCCTGAATTTGCTGTGTGATTTTAGACAAATTGATTCTCAAGTCCTTTTTCTACAGTGGAGGCATATAGCTAGTGGTTTAAAGCACTGGACTCTGAAGTCAGACTTGCATGAGTTAGAATCTTGGTGCTAAACACAATAGCTGAGTGTTGAGGAGCAAGTCATTACCTTCACTAAGCTTCAGTTTTCTTGTTTATAAAATAGGCGTAATAATAGTACTTTCCCAGGGGATTCATGCAAGTTTTAAGTAAGATAGCACATGTGGAATGCTTAGGTCAAGACCTGAAACAGTAAATTCTCAGTAAATCTCAGCTTCTCTTTACCAGCCACTACATCTGGGCTTCAATTATGTTCCTGTAGAGAAAAGAGAGGATGGCCAGAATGATTTCTCGGTCCCTTTTTCTAGTTGTCCATTACTCTTGTGGGAGCCTTAGCCCTGTGCAATTAATTCAAAGACCAGGAACTGTGGGGCCTGAGACAGAAACAAGCAGTGGACAAATCTGCAGGGTCATAGAGAAGGGATCTGAGAGGCAGCAGAGCGATTGCAGTTAAACAAAGGTGAGTTCTGGGAAGGCTTGGTGTGGGAGAAGTTTCCGAAGCTCAGCCAGATTCTGAAGCTCAGATCAGGGAGTATAGATGTGGCCCCCAGTGGCTGCAGCCAAAGACCCAGATGGCTGGGCAGGAGCCTTACCAGGCCCCAAATCTCAGGTTTCTACCACATTCCCAGCAGAGGAATCTGCCTTTTCACACTTTTCCCCCAGGAAATCTTTTCATCATGGTCTGAATGATCATTGTGTCAAATTACCTTAACACTGTTGAAAATGCTGCCAGTAGAGTGGGTGTGATGATTTTTCTCCCTTTTTCCTGGCTTGCTGGGATATAGGTAATACATGCCTGTGACAGAGAAACAAGAGAAATGTGTCTATGAGTATTGGTTAGATCTTAATGAACTGTGCCACCAGAATACACAGATTCAGGGATCCTTGCTGTCCACCAGGAAAGCCAGAGCTGTGGCCTGAAGCCAAAGACAAAAAGCCCAGAAAGGCTGAACCTCCAAACTCTTCCACAGCCCAGTAAGGCCTCTGCTTCTTTCCAGCCCATTGCCAGTGTAGTCCTTGGAGCTCAAGAGAGCACGATAGCCCTCTTCTTCTTGGGGGATAATGGTGGGAACTTCAACCCTCCAGGGAACTTGGACAGGCCCAGGAGGGATGGAGGTGACTCTCCTCTTGGGAAGATGAGGCCAGGTGAAACCCTAGAAGGAACATGGATCCCAGGAAGGGTGGTCCCTCTCACCTGGGTGGGTTGTCAGACTGACTTCTCTTAGTCAGGAGGAGGCTAGAGCACCAAATCCTAGGTTTTGGGTGGGGAGATGAGCCCATGAATCTGAGAAGCAAGGTGCTGAAAGAGTGCTGACAAGAGAAGCATCTTATATAGTGACGCCAAAGGCCGAAGACTGAGGACTGCTAGGGAGTGGGAAGGGGAAGAGAAAATTATAGTTCAAAGGTAGCCTGGGGACTTTTTGTCAATCACTGCACTGAAAGGAAGGCAGAGGGTGAGGGTAAAGATGGAAGGGAGAGAGAAGGACAGGCAGGTAACCCTTTGACAGAGAGTGCTTTGACGCTGGTCAAGAGAACAGCTGTGAACACCACAGGCACATCTGGCAGGCTGGGCTGGAGGAGGGTAAGCCTGTGGCCGGCAAGGAGCCAGGGACATGATGGAGAAAGATAGGGCCCCTCTTTACTGTCCAGTCGAGGTGTTGGAACAGGAAGGCAGCTGGGGAGGAGGAGGCAGCTGAGGCGGAAACAATTTATCTGGGTATGAAGAACAGCTGTGGAGGGAGGCCAGTGTGGCGGCTGCTTTCCAAGGCCAAGCACCATGTGAGAAAGGGCTGGTCGGTGCCAAAGCGCCGCAGTGCTGTCCTCTGCCCCGCCTGCCCACTCACCCAGCTGATGTGCCTGCAAACAGCTCCACTGCCCTTGCCCAGGGCAGAGACCGTTGATCACACCCCTCCCTTTGTCCCCAGACGAGCTGTGCTTCCCCGGGGGACATCATCCACAGTGCAGGTGTGCCTGCTGCTGGCTGCACTGTGAGCAGCCTCCATGTGAACAGGCACAACAGTCCTTCCGTTTGATGGCTCTGGGAGACAGGGGTGTTCCACGTCGCACGGGCAAAAACAGAAGCTCTAAGTTTTTTTTTAGGGGGGCCACACAAAAAGTCACGGCTGTGGTCTGTCTTATTGACAAAGTCACTCAGGTGTCCCTGGGCCCGCTGAGGTGGGCTAGGGCCTGCACTTGTCCCAGGGGGACAAGCTCCACTCCTCAGACCCCGCGCCTCCAGGACCCCTGAAAGGTCACAGGCCACATGCCACACCAGCACCCAGGGAACGATCAGGCCACACAGGCTGCCTCCTCCTCCTCCTGAGGTTCAGCACCTATACCTGACTATTTCTCAACAGCAGTGGCTACAGAGCAAAGTATTCCTGTGCGCAGCTGGGTAAGAGCACCCAGTGTGCAGGACTCTCCTGGACTCTCTTGCCTCTTGGGTGGGTTACCAGGGGACTGCGGGAGGACAAAGGAGCCAAGTGGCCCTCACTTAGGAAGACCTCTGGTTTCTGCCCATTTTTCAGATGGGGAAGAAGAGACTTGGGGAACCTGTCAGTGGGGGGAGGGCAGACTTTTTCTCATCCCCAGTCTTAAAGCCCATCCACAGAACACTGGAATGGAGGCCCCAGCCCTATTTTCAGCTGATTCTCAGGGAATGTCATTGGCCTCTGAAGTGATGTCACATATCACATCTCACTGTGTGTCCTGGGTAACACCAGGGATCTACTCTAAGTTAAAATCTTTGCCTCCTGCTTCTTCATGTCTCACTCCTGACAGGGCAATGAAATGAACAGGAATGGAACTCCTACTAAATGCCCCTCGATGGACCAAGCACTGTCACTCTCAGCCTTGTAAACATCTCTGAAGCAGGTATGATCGCTCCCATTTTTCAGGTGAAAAACTGAAGTTCAGAGATGACAGGACTGGTCTATACTCATATAACTAGCCAGTAGCTTGTTTAATTTAAGTGGAGAGACATTGAAGAAATGCTGTGTGCCTCTGCATTAGTAAAGATGAGGGAAGTTTTGCTATAATAGCAAACAGTCCCCAAATCTTAATAAACCTTTACAGATTTATTTCCCCCACACTCAAAATCTGCAGCTGAATTCTTCAGGACTGCTATTTTTAACCATCTCTCAGGCTACTTTGACCCAGGGCTCTGTCGTCTCATCAGAAGACCTCTCGTTCACTGGGACGTGTGACAACATAGTTCACTGATGCACTGGGTTGGGGAACTGGGGGAGCAGGTGGGATGCTGGCCTCTGGAACATCCATGTATGATACTAGCCACTGGTCCAAGCAGTTAGTGCTGGACCCTAAATGATTTCCCAAGCTCCCTGGTAAGTACTTTTGCTGTGAATGCCCTCCAGGGGCCCTGGGTTTGGTTCCATAATAGGCTAGCCAGTGGAGGTGAGCTTGGGACTCAGTTCTAGAGAAGCTCAGAAGAAAAATAGTATGACAGAGTTCAAACTAGTCCAAGACTATTTTGAAGTCACCCTTCCTTACCAGCTCCTTCCTCAGGTTGTATTCTGCAGTCACCACCCACCAGAATCACTTGCAAAGCTCATGGCGAAAGCTCTTTTCCTTTCCTGTGTCCTCTAACCTCTTCCTGACAACTGTTTAGGCAGCAGGTCTCCCTTTGCTGGCTACTGGAGAACAGAGGGAAATCGCACGGTCATGAGAAGTTCAGCTCACTGCCTTGGCTCAGCCTGTGGCTGGGCAAGACACTCTCTGCTCCCGCTCTCCTCTCCTTCCTTCAACCTTTGCTTCCCCTGGGCCCAGCACTGCAGCTACCGTTCTGATTCCCAGCTCCACGGCAGAGCGCACTTCGCATTTGCTCCCCAGGCCTGCCCCATGTGTCTAGATGAGCCGTTCTCACAAACAACCGACCCTGTCTCAGACTCCTCTTTTTCTGCCTTCAAAATTTCACTTATATCACTACATGCTCTGTTCTCCAAATCAAGGACAGAGGCACTTGATAACATTCTTACCCACCTATCCAGGGAAGATAAGGAGAGAGCCTATAGCAGTGCTGGGCTCCTCAGTGACATTTTCCGTGCTCTCTATAGAAGAACAAATTCAAAGTGCGCGGTCTCAAAGAGGCATAGAGACTCCAGTTGCCTGGAATTGAAATTCCTCCAGGGCAGTGGTGGTGAGCTATGGCATGCATGTTATTTGTTTTCCTTTTAAGACAAAATATGTTCACATATGAGTTGTTTTTTCTAAACTAACATCTCAGCATTCAGGTTTAATTGCAGTATTGGCATTTTGTGATAAATAAGTGGGTTTGGGGTTTCAGTTTGGGCACTTGATCTCCAAAAGGTTTGCCATCACTGCACTAGGGTGTTAGGGGGGAAAATGAGATAATTATGCAAAGCACTTAGCACAGCCTCCAACAAATATCTCCTGCCTGAAAAGCACTCCTGGCCATCAGATCTCCATGTGTGACTGTCTGCTTAATATCTCTACTGAACACTCCACAGGCAGGCAATGTTAGTCTCCCCAGTAGGCAATGTTACCCCGTTGGCCCTTTTCCTTTTGGTTAAAGTCTACTTTTGCACAAGGGCTATGAAGATCACGTCGTCGTTCTCTCAGCTTTTCTTTGGGTTAGAACATGGGCATATGATTTTATCTTGATCAGTAGACCTGTGGTGGGTTGACAACAACTGGCAGTCAACTTATAACATGCAGCTGAAGTGAGTGAGCGTGGTGCTGGGTGTGGGAGGCCCATCTGAAGGATTACTGCCAGCAGCAGAAGAGGCAGAACAGAAGAAGAAGTGAAGCCGTTGGGAACTGGTAGAAGCTGTGAGGAGTTGTTGGTTCTGTTGGAGGAGCTCGTCCTGCTGGCTTTTTGATGAACTTGGCTGTGTTCATCCTCTGAGGAACCCGGGACTTTGTTGGCCCTGAGAATGGCTTTGGCTCACTTTGGGGGAGCTCTGGTCCTCACTCTGAGCATCACTTCCTGGCTCCGGAGGAGAAGATGGTGCACTGCCGGTCTCCAGGCGAAGCTCGCTGTGTTGGCTTTCCTGATGGGAACTCAGCTGTCTTCACCATCAGAGGAGCTTGGGACCTCACTGTCACTGAGAATGGCTGTGGTACTTTTGGGGGGAGCTCTGGTTCTTACTTTGTGTGTCGCTTCCTGGCTCCAGTGTAGATCCCTCAGCCTGCTAGCACAGATCCTTCATCCCACTGGCACAGACTTCCTAGATTCCGCCACTGACATTTGGGCCTTCCCAGTACAGATCTATGAAACAGGCCTGCATGAGATATTGCTATGAGCTCTGGGCCTCCAGTTGGATTTGTGGGAGGCATTGTTATGGGCTGTAGGTCTTCAGCTGAACTCATGCAGGACATTATCACGGGATCCAGGCCCTTGGCTAGATTCTTGGCCTATACTATGTGGACAGATTTCCTGCTCTCTTGTATATGATTCTTTGGGTGACTATTAATCTTATAAAATATGTGTCCTGTATTATATGTTCTCCTTGCAAAATAACCCCAAACCATAATAAGACCTAAAGACTTTTGGGCAAGTTTTCCTCTCTATTAAAACAGGAGCAAGAATAGAAACTTTTCCTACCTTTGGCCAAAAGCTAGTTTCTAGAGTTGGTGCCTGGGTCTCTAGCAGCCACTTTGTGACCATGAGGGGATAAACTATGCTGAGATTGGCAGAGTAAGACATGGAAAAATATTGCATCGGTGATTTTGAGACTAAACCAGTAAACTAACCCTGGATCTCTGGAGTTATCACTACATAAGATAAGACGTGCCTTTATTTAAATCCACTTCCTATTAGGTAGTCTGTTACCTATAGCTGGAATCATCCTAAATAATGCATCCTTCCTAATCAGTGAATCCAGAAAGAAGCTCATCCACCCCCTCCCAAGCCACTCTTCTTCCAGAGCTCCTCATCTCACAAATTAATTTCTTTCGCTCAAAATTCTGTAGTCATCTCTACCCTCTTCTTCCTTACTTCTCCCATCCAGATTGTCACCAACTGCCTGGACTCTACTTCCAAAGTCACTATCACTTTCCCCTACTGGGATAGTCATAACCGTCTCTGAATTTTGCCTGACTCTGCTTTTCCCAGCCCCAGTCCATTCTCTGTGGTCCACTGAATGGCCCTCTCTCCTCTGGATATGTCGTCCTTGGTCACACTGCTGTCTCTTACCCTTGCCATCTCCCTGCTGAGAGAGTGGCCTCTTCTCTCCTTTTCACAGGACTCCTGTTCACCGGAAGAAATCACACAGTTACTATTTTATCAGTCTTTCTGACTGCTCAATCAGTTGACCTTTCTGTATTATACCAGTCGGTCCAGTTCTACCATCAACAAGCCATAATGGTGTCATTACCTGTTCCAGAGGAATGGTCTTATTCCCATACAAGACCACAAGCTCCTTGAGGTGTCTCAGTCACCTCTGAACTTCCAGGCAGCAGCTTCTTGGAAGTTCCCAACACACAGAATGTACAGCTGTAGAGAATAAGCTGCCTTCCTCTAGAATGGGGGCAACTGTCATGGTGATCTATTGCTGTGCAACAAAACTTAATGACCGAAGACAAAAATGACATTTACTTTGCTCACAAATCTGACACTTAGGCAGAACTCTGGAGACAGCTAGTCTCTGCTCCTCCCAGCATTAACTGGATTGGATCAAAGGCAGGGACTCAAATCACGTGAAGGTCTATCTACTCACTTGTCTAACAGTTGATGCTTGCTGTCAGCTGGGACCTTAACTACATTCCTAAGATGAAGCTCAAGGGTGGCCTCCCTTACGCGTGTGCTGGGCTTCTTCACAATGTAGTGGATAGGTTCGAAGGGGGAGCCTTGCTAAAGAGCCTGCAGAATCCCTCTGTGGACTTCGTCAACCAAACCTCAGCAGTCACACAGCATCACCATCATTCTCCTCTTCCAGGGTGTCACTAAGGCCTGCCCAGGCTCAAGGAGGAGGGAAATAGACGCCACTTCCTGATGGATGAACGAAGAGGTTCACAAAGAATATGCTGACTAGAGATATTGTTATGGCCACTTTTTGGAAAATGCAATCATCTTTAGTGTCCCTTTGAGTCACCTCATTTGGGTACTGTCCTCCCCGTGTTGTCTTCCCTGTGAGTCGGTGAGAAGGTGTGTCCCTGGCCCTCTCTTTGTCATGGGCTTCTTTGAATATGGTTTGAGGCTTGATAGAGGGAGGCGATAGCAGACTGTTTAGAAGATGTGCCACACTCTGATTGTGTGAGCTTGGATTGGTCATTGGAACTCTCTAGGCCTCATTTTTTCCCCTTAGGAAATGAAGAGCTGATGACGCCTCACTCCACCCTGGAGCCGAGCTGAGGGGTAGGTGAGTGCAGAGCTGAAGGTGACAGCGCCTGGGGGCTGGGGGAGGGCACAGAGGGAAGATGTCTCACCTGGGCTTCAGATGCAGGAAGCAGAAGACACCGAAGCTATGCTAAGCCGAAAGGGATTCAGCACAGATAATTAGATAATGACAAAATCACTGCGGGTGCTGGAGGAGCGGGATCCAGTCTGACCTTCTGGGAAATCCTTCCCGGTCACAGCCAGAGGAGCTTGTACTTCTGCCACAGCCAGGATGGTGAGGAATCAGGAAGCTGCTGCGGGACTGCAATCAGGAAGTCACCACCACCCACAACATTCAGGGAGCGGAGGACTGGTGGTCATCAGGGATCTTTGCCAAATATTTTCACTTCTTCCCATGCACATAGTATGGTTAGGCTTTTCTGTTCCCCTGGAGTTAAGTGATGAAGTGATTCAGTGAAATATATCTCATTCCCTACTTGAAGCTTTAAGTTCAATTTTGTAATTTTCTGTATTTTCTCTTTCTCTTGTCATCATTAATCCAATGTTGCACACAACGGTTTCTTGGAAAGCCCAGGTCCCCAAGTGTGGGAACAGGGACTAGTATCCCCAGCCACCTCTATGACTCGGGGGATTGTGTTACTCAGCAAAGGCAACTGGACACAGGGACATTGCTTGCCCAATACCAAGATTAATGTAGTGGGAAAAAGGCTCGTGCTGCAATCCACCTTCCAAAGCTCACATCCAACTGACAAAAACTAATTTGCATCCAGAAGTATAGCTTTAGGGAAGCCTGAAAAATGTAATTTAAGCTTTCTAGCCTCTGTAATACCAGAAGGCACTGTTAGAAAAACATGCCGAGAGCCAGTTTAGCACACTCACCACAGCAAAAACACACTGGGATCCTAAGGGTGCTGCAGCCCGAAGCCAGGGTGAGGAGAATTTGAAACTTGATAGCTAGAACAAAACAAGACTCAGTGAAGTGAATCAAGGTACAGAACACAGGAGATGGGCTTTGGAGGAAAGAGAGGAGAGGGGACCCTAGATAACCTTCCTCAGAGGAAGACCCGCAGAGCACGTGCACGTGTCTATGTGTGTGTTTGGAGGTGGGGTGGTAGTTGTGTGATAGCTGAGAATGTTTAAACAATGCTAAGCAAAACTAGCAGCATGTATTATGCTTTATAAGTGTTGCTCTATAATTATTAATTGCTATATGAAATACAGCACCATTTTTATTTTCACCAGGCTGTGAGCTGTGTGGCCAGAGAGCAGCTCTCACTCCTCTATGTAGTCTCCACATGAGGCACAGGGCTAGGCAGATAGTAGACCCTCAAGAACTCCTTTATGAAGGAATGGGTTTGTCGATGTTCCACTGAGACACTGATTTGAACTAGACGCAATGTTCCTAGTGTGGTCTGATTAATCAGAGCCTGGTGGGAACGCCCCCTCCCTGGGTCTCAATATTATACTTCTCTTAACGTGGCCCAAGATTATATTAGTCTCCTTGGCAGCCACCCCTCACAGATGATTCATATTGAGCTTGAGGTCAACTATAGTCTCTGGGTCTGTTTCACATGAACAGCTATTAAGTAAGGCAGGGCTTCCCTATCCTGTTCATATGCAGTTGATTTTTTGAACTAAATGCCTTATGTAACATTGCATCCCACTGAGTTAGAGTCCATTCTTCAACTTCTCAGGATCTATTCAAATCTGAAGTCTTTTAACTCAGTGTATTGTTCATCTCCAGTTGTGCCACAAAAGAGTTCTGCATCCTCATGCATTTTCAGGACAAAAATGCTGAACAAGGCAGGCTGCGAGGGACCTTGCTGTGTGTGACTCTCCGCATTTCCATCATTGTAAAAGGAGAATAATTTAGCCCTCTGGGCTTCTGTCTGTGTTCTCATCCATTCTGTCAACAGAATGTGACCAGGTGTTCACTGTCACAGGCAGAAGCAATGAAGTATATGTAAAGAACTGCCTTGGCCTCTGGTCCCCACACTCCCAAGTATATTTGCTCTTTGCAAGGTAATGTTGGCTCCAAAGGAATTTCACACTGTCTCCTAGGTTGTCAAAGACATGTCTTTATTTTATCAATATCTACCAAGAATCATAAAGGTGTTCAAACTCTTAGACCTAGTAATCACACAGCATTGTTAACCAAGAACCCAACAACTTAGGAATGGCCAAGTTGACTATGGTACAGCCTCTTCACAAAGCAGCGGGCAAGCCATTAAATAATAACTAAAAACCAAAAAAGAAGAAGAAAAATCTGTGTGTTATCACAGGGGGGATAAATTTCAATATAATGTGGACTCAGGAAGCAGACTACGGAATTGTGTGCACACCTCGACAGCGAATATGTTAAATAATGTGCATGCATGAGGAAGGTTCACACAGAATAGATGCTGGGTGAGGGAGACAGGGTTATGGCTGATTTTCCTTTCTATTTTGCAAGCTATCTGTGATTCTACAGAAAGCAGCTTTTGAGACAAAAGTTAAGTAAAGACGTTTTATTGAAGATACGGTCGAGGGAGCTGGAGGAGAGATAAGGCCTGAGGTGGGCAAGGTAGCAGGCGCTGGCCTCCAGCACATGTGACTGGTTACTGAGTTCTATGGGCCACATAAAATGAATTTCAGGGCCCCCTGTCAATGGACTACAGTGAGGAACATTTATCAGTGTCTGCTTTGTGCTGGCCAGAGGTTCACTCCGTGAGGTGCTAACTTCAGGGTTATGCATGGGAGGGTCCCTAGGAGGTTCCTGGAGAGCCTGTGCTCTTGTACCCACAGAGAAGCCCCATGGTGTGGGAGGGGTAGGCCACGGTGCAGCCCCAGAGGAGGTGTCATTATGTGGTGCCCTCTGAGTATGTGGCTTTGGCTGTAGTTCCTGAGTTAGGAGCCAGGTAGGCTGAGAAAACCCTGTGAGCTGTGCAAGATGGGTCTGATCCAGCCCTGTAATCATTTACCACTACAAAAACCCACTCCCTTCTATTGTGGAGACCAGCTTTCCTGTCTCTAGCTTCCAAAATCCATGTTGAAAATAAGAAGAGACGTCATCCTTCTCGGCTTCCCTTTTTTTCCCCTCATATCTAAAGAGTCATTGACCATTTCTCCCAGAGCCTGAATTCCACCTGAGGTCAGCTGTGAGAAACACCCATTCACGCTATGGCTCCTTCCTCCCAGACCCCATGGAGCCTCCTGGGGTCAGGTTACTACCGCTGTGGAAGGCCATGTCCAGGATGCTTGCTCACTCTCCAAGGAAGACGGGAGTGATTTCAGAAGTCAGGGACTTAGCCACCATCCTCCTCATCTGTCCTTTTTGTTTTTTATACATTCTGACACCGTTGACCTTTTGAGTCTTGATACCATCTGATCTGAAGACTGGTGTGTGTCTCAGGGAGATTATTTTTGTTCTTGGCTATGCGCTGAATCTTCCTCTTTCCACCACATCACTTCTTGTTTATTCTCAGTGATGGTGGCAGGTTTGGTTTTCTTTTTTGACATTTTCATAGGGCCATATTGGGTCACCTTCCTGGGACCATTATATTTTCTCCATTTGAAAACAGTCTATTTTCTCAAGG
The DNA here is from genome assembly GCA_004027595.1 of Dinomys branickii. Taxonomy (NCBI): domain Eukaryota; kingdom Metazoa; phylum Chordata; class Mammalia; order Rodentia; family Dinomyidae; genus Dinomys; species Dinomys branickii. The sequence continues at coordinate 49,188 of PVLD010007393.1, read as the reverse complement.
TCCACCCTACACAACTGGCTTTGACACCACTCCCTTCCTGTGACATTGGTAATGCTAGAGTGATAAAATTCTCTCTTTCCTCAGGTTCCTATCAGTTTCACTTTATCACTGCACCCTTCTCAGTTGATCAGGATTCAGTGTATCCTACCCACTTGTTGCTTTTTCGCAGATTAAGTTATCAGCCAGGCAAGAATGTAGCAAGCATCCTGGCTTCAGTAGATGTCCTTGTAACTAGAGTCCTATCACACTGGCCAGAAGCTGACTTCTGCCAATTTAGGGTCCTTGATCTTGGACTTAGAGAAATGCTTCCCCTGTACTCTCTACAAAGACAAGTGGCCTTCTCAGCCTCCAAGGAGAAGTTTGCAGAGAAAACTTGGTAAACATGGTTGGTTTCCCAAAGAAGTCTTACTATCTGGGGGAAACAGAGAAAAGGGAAATGTCAGGATTCAAATTCATTGGCTATATGATTTGGGGCAAGGGACTTGGGCATCAGTTTCCAGATCTGTAGATACTAGAGCTTTCCTTGTCTTTATCCATAAAATTTCAGAGGAGGATTTTTTTTTTTTACACAGCCACTGTGAGTGCTGCTTGCCTTACAGAAAGTATAAGGTAATGTTACCTTTGTCCTGATTTTAAGGAAGTTAAGGTGACTTGTGTTTTTAAAGGTACCTCTTAGAACCCATGAAAGAGAATGCTATCTATTCATGAGCTGTAGTAATAATTACATGATTTTAGATCTGCAGTGCACAAAGAGCAATGACTGGCACATAGTCCCACATATGTGTCACCTCTTCAGGTGATACGGAGGATGGCTGGGAGATATGTGGGGGCCATGGTAGCTCATTCTCTACCGTCCCCTGTAGAACAGAGGGTTGTTTCCTGGGAATTACCTGCCTAGGGCAGCCCCATCCCTGGCCCTTCTTTCATCGAGATGTGCTATGCTACTGTGTGATTCAGTCTCATCACTGGTACATGGGGTCATAGCCCATCACACTGTAGGTGGTACACCTTTGCCATACCTGCCTATCTGTCCTCCCACGGGCTACCTGGCGAGAGCCTCTGAGGTGCTCTGGGATGAGGGGGCAACAAGATGGAAGATAGGATAGTCACCATGTGAGGAAAAAAAATCACAAGCCCACCAGGAACACCTAGGTCACACAGCCATGGAAGAGACAAACTACACTTGAAAAGAAGCCATGGAAATTGACGGGTTAACTCGTGACAGTACTTTTCCTAAACACAGGGCCAGTGTGGGAGATTGTAAGGAGGAAGGCACCTGTGGAGGGAGCTTGTACACATGACAGAGTGCTTCAGAGAACTGCCAGGAACTTCAAAGCCAACGTCTCACTCGTCATATTCCAGGGCCTCAGAAAACAGTTGACAACATCCAGCCCTCCAGTTGCTGCCCCAACGCTTTGCTGACTTTATATTAAAGTGTTCATCAACAGTCCATTCATTCAACATGTAATACGTCTCCATCACGTGTGAGCCCAAAGTCCCAGCCTGATGGGGTTCTGCTGGGCGTGGTCTCAGCATGGCCGCCCACCCTGTGGTCAGGCCCACTTCCCGCAGTCCATATATCATCCTGATGTGTAGAAGAGACTCCATTAATCACAACACCTCATTTGCTAATGTGACTTCGCCAGCCACACTCTACCAGAGAGAAAGCCGCCATCATCCTGCTGTGGGTGGGTGGGTGTCAGGGACAGGAGCCATCAGCAAGGCTTCCAGACCCTGTTTCTGGGCCCTAGGGATAGGCTCCCTGTCTGTGAAGGGGTCGCCTCTGCAAAGCTGGTGGGGGGCCAGGGACCACTCTAGCTCAGCCTGGAAGGCTTGCAAAATCCCAGTGCTGTTACCTGATGTGAGCTCTGAGTTTTATTTCTTTTTGCTGCTGAAAAAAATTTAAAAATCTAAACCCAAATGGTCTGCAATTTCATTCAGTGTGTATCAAGATTAAACCGTCTGTGGCTGCTCCCCGGTTCACCTCTCAGGTCATAAAACCTCTGCAGTGACTGAACGCAGGAGTCCATCAAGTGGCTTTCTGTTTCCCTTCCTTGTCCCCTCAGGGCCAGTTACAACAAAGCCAAGTTACAAAGTGCAGGCACCCTAGGGCCAGGCCCCAGGTGACCCCAGAAGTCTTCTGGCCTAGGATGAGGTTCTTTTGACCTCAGAGCCACAATTGAGTGTGACAGGTTGATCCAGGCCTGCTCATGTCTTCTTGAAGCAGCTCTCCCAGGCCTCAGCAGTGGCCACAAAGCAGCCACTCCCCCTCCACATCCCTGGTCCTTACCTGGTCCAGTGGCTGGGCTCTGAAAGGGCAGATGAGGAAAGACTGTCCAGAAGGAGTGGCCTAGCCTACAGATGACACAAATTCCCTGCCTAGAAGCATGATCTCCTTTCCCTCTTCTAGATGGTTTTGCTATAAACCCTTCACAGTGTTTAAGACCTATGAGCTCTTTACCCAACAGAACATTGTGACCTGGGGAAAATAAATTTGCTCCAGAAATACAAGAGGGAAATTGGAAATAATAAATATTTCATGAATACATTCTAACTTCATTAATTGTTAAATTGCGTACCCCCGAGGATTCTTTTCCATTTGAAAACAATTTGTATCTAAGATTTTCTCGCCTTGTACAAATTCCTGAGTAGGATGATGGCTGGGAAGTCAGAACCAATCATAAACTAAGTGAGTAAACTTCAGCCAAATAATTTCAAAAGCAAAATTATAAAAGTTCTTTCCAAGAATTTTATAGCAAAGTAATTCTATTTAATGTGGGATATGGGCGCATTTTAATTCTTTTATATACCCTGGGGTGGAACCTACAAAAGTTAGACTGTCTGGTACCCAGGAAGGCCCTTCCTCCCCTTTCCTTCTTTCCTCTCCCTCCTTTTTCCCTTTTTTCTTCCTCATCTCTCTCCTGCTTAAAAACCTCTCTTCTGCAGTTTCAAGGGTGCATCTTAGGGTCTCCTGCTAAGAATATTTTTATAAGGACATTGACTCCTCAGAGCCTGACACTTCTCCCTGGAGGTAGTAAATGGGCCAAAAAGGAACCCTGTTTTCTGTCTGGTCCCTTAGCTATTATTAAGGACAATACACTGTGGTCACAGGGATAATTCCTCACAATAGACTAGCCCTGGATTGTTAGTCCCCTCACTACTCTGGCTGAGCCATGACGGTGGGCCGTGGATGCTGGGGCTCTGGATAAGTTTAAAGCTCAGCCAGTGACAGATTGACACCAAGCCTACAGCTTACCTGAAAGATCTCTTTCCAAACACACAGCTTGGTTACCCAGCAGCCTGGCACCTTCCTGTCTAAATGCTCAGCACCCTTGAGACTCACAGATGCCCTTCCTGTTCCTCAGAAAAATGGCCTTGAGCACCTGAGTGAGTGGTGGGGTGCAAGCATGGCCCCTCAGCAGGCATGGACATTTGCAGAACCCAGTAGGCAGGAGCCAGACTCCAAGGAAATCACTGGGGATTCTCCTCTAACAATAACGGGGAGAACCGGTTGTCTCAGCCTGGGGGAGCGAGTCCCAAGGCGTCTTCCATCTCCTGATGGCTTAGCCATGACCAGCTCTGCCGCTCCCTCCTTCCTTCCTCTCATACCCTGCTCTCCACATGAAAGCTGGGAAGTAGCCCCTGTCCTGATGCTTTGGCTGACGTCTCTCCCTCTCCAGCCTCCCCAGCACTGCCCACAGCCCCGGTCTGCCCCTGCCTGCTCCCCTCATTCCTTCAAGGCTGAGCTAAGGTGTATATCTTCACTACTCCTTCAGTTTCCTCAGTCTTCTCTCCTCTCCCTGGGTCAGCTAAACGCTGTGTGGTATCCACTGTGTCACATAGGTTGATAGGTAGAAGATAGGACAGGTAGACAGATGATGGGAGATGAGAGGTAGACAGACAGATAGACAGACAGACAGATGATAGATTATTGTGTGAGCCCCATTTTTAGCGCAGAGCTGGGCACATGGTAATTTTTAACAAAGGAATGAGTGGATGGATGAGGGCACAGCTTGGAGAGCAGTAAATTCACAAATGTCCTTGCCAGGAGCTGTTCTCTCTACAAACTCTCACAGGCAGTGTGGGGTCCTTGTAGCTCAAGGACTAGGACTGGGGACTGGTTTATCCCCAGTTTTGCTCTGCCCCATTTCCACTGTCTCCTGGGTAGTACATGTGAGCATTCTCTCATCTAGCCAGGAGGTTGAGAGCCCCTGTAGCTGTGGGGTGGAAGGGACACCGTGGTGGAGAAACAGGCCTCAGGGACTAGGACAGCTGAGCTCAAGTCCGGGTCTACCACTTGCTCATTAGGTACTTGAAACCAATTGTCTCTTTGCTGTGCCACAGTGATAGCGGGATTACATGGCTGAGTTGTTGTACAGGTGGAAGTAAGGTGACACACAGAGGTGTTTAGAATAGTGCACAGCACAGTAAGGGATGCATAGCACTTGTGTTTATTATGCCGGGCCAATACCAGCTGTCACCCTGAAGCAGGGTCAGGGAAAACCTGAGGTCAGTGAGGGTAAGTTGAATTCAGGGTCAAGATGTGCCATGGTCTCTCTCTGTTTGGTTCGGAGGCTCCTGAGATACTTTGGTTAAGCTGTGGAAACCCCTGTGTCCTCAGAGGAAGGCAGTGTTCTGCCTTTCATTGTGCCAGGGAAGGGAGGGGGCCTATTCTTCTCACAGCCAGCCTCTCTCCATGTCACCCCACCCCAGGAAGCAGGAGTCTCAGTGGCCCTCATACAAAAACATGGGTACTTTCAGGGGCACCCCAGCTGGGTGGGCATCCCTATGGGTATCGGTCCACCCCTTCTTTTCCCCGGTTCTACCTGTAGCTATTCTGGACTATTTCCCATAAGTACATGTGCGTCACTGCGCCGGCATTCAGAACACTGGTGGGCATGAGAGATGGGCACAGATGGCCTCTGAACACCCATGCTTCTTGGCTTCTCAGACAGCTCTCCTGATCATGTCTGGGCCTCCATATTGCCGCTTGTCTTGCCCACAACACATGGTGGGGAAGGACACAAAGCAGTCAGCGGCTCCGCCCAGCTGGAGCACGGGTTTAGAACTACCTGTCAGCACCAGTCCTCTACAACACAGCTCTCAGGACTGGGAGAAGGAGCTGAGGAAGCCTAGGCTGTCTGAAAGCGTACCCAGGTCTGCAGCTGGTCTTTGCTCACCCAGGCAGGAGCCCTGTGCATTCAGTGGCTTGGAGAGGCCTCTCCTCTGTTCTCTGCCTCCTGTGAGCCCAATGGCAAACTATGCAGTTCCACGGGGAGCTGACCCATCTCCCGTGGGGGCTGGCTGTGCTCTGTCTCCACTATCTGACACCCCAAAATATTCTCATATCTCACTCCACTTCCTCAGCTCCATTCTCCAGAAAGATGGAGAGGAAATTCTCCTTCCTCATAAACATTTCCCTGCCTCAGTCAGTAGCCTGGGCTCCTTCAGTCCACTGTGCTACCGAATCCCTGTCTCCGGTCCCTTTCCCCTTGTCTGTAGCCAACCCCAGTCAGCCAGTGGCTACACTAAGGACTCCACTGGGGCCCAAAGACCTTTCTCTATTTTCCATGCCAGAAAGGAAGAGTTGCCCTTAAAGGAGGGAAGCAGCCGCTCGTTTCCACTGGCTTGCAGTGGTCCCGCAGGGCATCCACACACCTTACTTTTAAGGGGCAGCATAAATCTTCTCCACTTGCTCTCTTGGCATCTTCCATGCTTCTCCTGGTCCCTTCTTCTCATCCCACCCAGGACAGCGATAAATAAGGTGTCCGCGAAACCATCTGGCTCAAGATGCCTATGGTGGGGGTGGACATATTGTAAAGCCTGGCAGTGCTGGGTGTTAAAGCAAATTCCCTGAACCATGGCCCCTAACGTGGATCAGGTGTGATCCCTTTCCTTCCCCTCCCATTTCATGAGCACTGCAGTCATGCCTTTGGGCCCTGTTAAACAACCTCTCGCCTGCATGAGCTTAATGAGTGTGGTCAAGCCCATTTTTGGCAGATTTCTTTCTTTGTTTAAATTTTAAACTTAAATTTTAATTTTTTTTGGTACCAAGAATCAAACTCAGGACCTCATGCTTTCCAGGCAGGTGCTTGTGCCACTGAGCTATATCCCCCAGCAGCTGAAGCCCATTTTTTAACAAAGAGTGAAAAAGTGCCCAAGAACCCCAGAAAGGGAGCTCTGGCCTGGGAAGCCCAAGACCTGGGTTCTGGCCTTGCTTCTATTGTGTGGTCTGGAGCTGGCCATTTTTCTATTTTGGGTCTCAGATCTCTTCTTTATGAACTGAAGGTATTGAGAGGGTGCATCTCCAAAGTCTCACCCGAACCAGGATGCCATGCCTCGGGGAAGATCTATAAGGGGAACATTGTAGAGACATTAAACCAAGACCAGAAGGTGTGAGGGCAGGAGTGTTTTAAGGAAATGGCTTGGTCCAGACATAGAAAGAGAGAAGTTCATTTCTGAGCTGGAGGCCAAGGTCAGGTGACTGCTAAGGGAGGAGAGGCGGAGGACATCTACCAAACGCTCAATCAGCTCCTGCTCCGGGGCACTGGGTAGCAAAGCTTGACTGGCAGTACGCTTAACATATCTTCCGGATGGCCCAGGGGTGTGTCAGCTGCATTCCAGTCAGAAGGATGACGAATCTCTGAGAATATAATTCATGTACCTACAGTCAAAATAGCTATTAAGAGAAAGGACTAGGAACCACACTCAGGTTGGTCCAGACCAAATGGCATAGCTGCCTTAGGAAAGATCCCCAGGCTCTTGGGAGAACTGCTGGGTGTGGGACTCCCAGAAAGACCTTACTTTTTTGGGCATATGATTGAGAGGCTGCTTCTGGCCTAGCCGTCAACTGCAGGTCAGCGGGCCTGGCTTCCTCGTCCCTCACCCCAGCCCCAGAGCTGCTCTATGGATTTGGAGGAAGCCCTGGACCTCATAAATGGAGGCCCTATCAATACCCCAGGCCAAATCAGTCATTTACTGAGGCACAGCTGGACCATCTCATATTTAACTGACCATTTCTTGAAAGAAGGGAGATGACAGGGGAGAGCCCTGGAATGGCTAACTATGGCTCAACTTCTTTACTAACAGCTGAGGTCTGGGCGCAGGACTGTTTGGGCAGGAATGATGTTTTATGATTTTTCAGGAAGAACTTTTGAGCAAATGAGACGCAATAAAATCTCAATACTAATTAACATGTTTGTACTTGTATTGCCAGAAACCGTCTGAAATGCTCTGTGTGAATTAGCTTGCTGAGTCCTCACAACAGCTCCACGAAGCAGGTATAACTATTATTAGTCCATTTTATTGATGTCCAAAGGAGGGCACAGGGTGGGAAGAGGCTCACTCAAGGTCACACAACTGGAAAATGGCACAGCTGAGATGCAGGCCAATGACCCCTCCCGGGCAGAAATGGGTCTGAGTGCCACTCAGTCCTCAGTGCTGCGGATGTGAGCTCCTCTGTGAGCTCCTACAAGGCCTCCAATCCGTGCTACCATCCTAGTCTGCCCTCCGAAGGAGGATAGGGCTCCTTGACCTCTCTTTGGGGAGAAGGAACAGCTGGAGCTTCCTGCAGCACTCAGAAGGGCGGGCCCTGACTTCACAGAGCACCCCTTTCTGAATGCTCTGGCAGCCTTCAGTATGGACCGCTGGCAGGTCTCAGCTGAAAACACATGACAGATGCACCATGTCTTGTAAAGCCCTCTCCGATACTTACATTCTTTCTCTGAATCCTTCCTGCTGGAAGCTGCTTTATTCTCAAAGAACATGTCTGTCTGTCTGTCCCTCCCTGCTTTCCTTCCCTCCCTCATTCCCTCCCTTCCCTCCTTCCTTCTTCCCTGGCTCTTATACTATTGCTCCTCACTGTTGGTGTTCGAATGCTCTCTACGCTTCATTAGTCAGCTATCTAACCTTAACAGAGTTACTTACCTCTTCGTACCAAAGTTTACCCTACATAAAGTAGGATAACAGTATTTCCTTCCTACAGTTGTTGAGAAGATGAAGTGAGAAAATCCATGTAGCGTTTAAATAGTGTCTGCCACAGGATAAATATTCAAATGAGAACTATTATTTACTATTAAATATATTGACCCCTTGCCTGCCATTTGTTACAAGCGGAATAGAAATCTACTCCCCTCCAAGGTCAGAGGGGCCTATTAAATGTCAGGCTTTGACTTTAGCTGAGCTTGAAAGACTGGGTTATTTTGCTAATGAGACAGAAGGCAAGGACTGAAGTGCTCTGCATTGCAGAGGGTGAAGAACTTGGAGGTGAAGAAATTCTGGGTAGGAGGTGAGGGCGGGAGATGAGAGAAGATGGGGCACAGGTTAAAGAAAAATGTGAGTAGGCACCAGAATATGGAAGTCCCATAAACCTCAACCTTCAACGATGCCTGTTATGGGGAAATGCTTACTGTAAATGTGGCTCTTCTGGTCTAAATCCTAGTTGAGATGAAGCAACTCCAGCTCGGAAGCTGGAGCCCATTTAAGCCAGTTATCGCCGGGTCTTCCTTGTTCCCTGAACTGGTAAAGCTCAATCATCAAGAGGCCTAGGAGCACCAGTATTGATATTTAGATTATGCAGGTTTCTATCTGATTGTGTGCTCTTTTCACAGTTGTGGTGTGCACTGTGATGTGCCACCCAGGTCTCCTTTCAGGTCCACAGGACTTAACCTCAACAGTGCAGAGAATGCTGCCTGAAAGATGCCCTCGGTTCCTAACCCTCAGGGTCACCTTGCCCAAGATGGCACATGTACCAGTTACCTGATGCTGTGCAAAAAGTCTACTCCAAAACAAGTGCTTAAAACATTTATTGCAATTTCTGTGGGTCAGGAACTTGGGAGCAGCTTAGCTGAGTAGTTCTGGGACATTGTGTCTGGTGAGGTTGCAGTCAAGATGGTGGCCCAGGGTATGGTCATCTAGGCCTTCTCTGGGGTTGGAGGACTGGCTTTGGCAGGGACTAGTGAATGACTGTGAGTGGGATGCCTTGGTTTCTCTCAGACGCACAATAGGCAAACTGATATTCTTATTTCAAAACTCCAGGAAGCAACCACATTGCCTTTTATGACCTAGGCTTGTAAGTTGCATGCCGTCACTTCTGCCACGTGCTGGTGGTTAGACGTGCTCCCTAAACCCAGCTCTCATTCAAAGGGAAGAGAAATAGAGTTTACTTCTTTAGGTATAAGTGTTAAATAATTCTAGACATATGTTTAAAAACACTACAACATCTTGTTCCTGGAGGAAGCCACTTCCAATTGATGGCTACCCAAGGATATGAAAGCTGTACCCTTCCCCCATCTTGAGACACTCCCAAGGGCTGTCCCAGCATCAGAGCCCTCTGTGGGGTCGCTGAGAATCAGTGTAGCTCAACTTCTCACTGCTCAGCCCTGCTTTTTCCTTCCCGTTCTCCCTGATACTCCCAGGAGCCCTGCCTGGTAAATCCCCGCATTCAAATTTCCACCTCATTTGGCTTTCAAGGAACACATCCATGAAAACAGTGGTCTTGGTTAATGTGCTAATGTGTTTTCCTATATGGTAAATCTATCAATCTCGTTTTTTGTGGATTCTGTTCTAGTGAGTGGTTCTAGAAATTCCTTTACTCCTGAGATGAAATAAATACCTAGATTTTGGTCTGAGTTGCCTATGACTTCAAATTTTACTCTTAATTAGTGAATATAACTGGAGGTTTTTTCATATATTTTGTGAGACTGGAACTTAATTTCATTTTTCTCTCATGTTTCATTAATTATCCTAAACCCTGTGTTTACTTTTAAAAAGTCATTGTTTTACTGATCTTAAATGGCACCTTTATGTATATACTAAATTCTAATTGTGTTGATTTCTGAGCTTTCTGTTCTGTTCTAGACTCCGGTCTTGTCATTTTTGATTATTGTATTTTTGAAGTGGATTCTGTCCAAGAGGACACCTTACTTTTTATTACTCTTCTCTTTAGATATTATCATGAATTTATTCTCTTGGGAGACTTCTGGAATAAATTTGTTAAGTGCCCGCCCCAATCACAGTGAGATTTGATTGGGTCTATTAAATTTATTGACATCTGTTCTAAAATATCTTTACAGTATTAAAACTTCCCTCAAAGAACAGTATATGTTTATTTGCTAAAGTCTCTTGTAAAGTTCCTTCTGAGAATATCTCGTATAGGGAGGGTATGTCTGGGAATGTGTGTGCAGTCGTACAAGGGAAGGGTGTGTGTGGGTGTTTACACCCACCCTGCTATAGTTAGTAGCTTATGTTTAGGTATATTATGGGTTTTGTCACTATTGGTGATGTATTTTCTTCACTGTATTTCCTCGTTTGTTAATTTTGGGGCATAGAAAGCCTTTGAAATTCTCTTTTTTTTTTTTTTTGGTACCAGGAATTGAACTCAGGACCTCGCACTTGCCAGGGAGGCGTTTGTGCCACCGAGCTATATCCCCGACCACTTTTGCAATTCTATATCTATTTTCTTTCTTTCTTTCATTCATTCTTTCTTTCTTTTTTATGTTCTTTCTTCCTTTCACACACTACATTATCAGTCTTTTTTTTTCTTATAGGACAGGGTCTCCCTAAGTCACTAAATTACCTGGGCTGAGTTTAAACGCGGATGTGATCTGTCTGCCTCAGCTTCCCAAAGTACTTGTATATCCATTTCTTAAAATCCACTGTTCACTCTCACTATTTTTAATACTTTTGAAAATTGGTTTTCTTAGGTGAACAATAGCATCATCTGAAAATAACGATTTCTTTTCCTTTTTAATATTCACCCACAGGAGGACAGCATGACGCTCGAGAGGGGGCACATTCTTGCCTCTTGCTAGTTTAATTCCTGTTTGTACACACATAATCCATGAGCATAGGAAAAATGTTGAAACATTTTTTAAAAATTAAACTCAGTTAAAATACAACCATCTATCTTTCTATCTTAATACTTCAACTATTTTCCTATTAGACTGGTTTGTGTGTGAGTGTGTGTGTGAGTGTGTGTGTGTGTGTGTGTGTGTACGCATGCGCAGTAGTCCCTTCTTAGCCACAGGGGATAATTACAGGGGATAATTTTGAAATATTTCACAGATGCCTCAAGAAATAGTACCAAAAGTCAACAGATGAGATTGTATCAGATTCAAAACCTTCAGCACAGCAAATGCAACAACCAACAGAGTGAAAAGACAACCTACACAGTGGCCAAAATAATTTCCAGCTATTCCTAAGATAGAGGGCTAATATCTAGAATATATAAAGAACTCAAAAATTCGACTGCCCTTCAAATAAAAGACCTGATCAAAAACTGGTCAAGTGAAATGAATAGGCATTACTTAGAGGAAGAAGAACAAATGAGCAATAAATACATGAAAAAAGTGTTCAATTTTGGTGGCCATTAGTAAAACAGCACTGAGATTCTCCCTCTAGGAAGAATGGCAATAAATCAAATAATAGCAAATGCTGGTGAGGTGGGGGGCGCTTGTACAGTACTGATGGGGAATGTAAACTATAATCACTATGGAAACTACAATCACTATGTATAATCACTATGAAAAGCAGTACAGAGATTCCTCAAAAAACTAAAACTAGAAATTCCATTTGACCCAGCTACTCCCCTTCTAAGTATTTTCGCCAAAGAGTTAAAGACAACATATTACGGTGATGTATACACGCCCATGTTTATAGCAGCATAATTTATAATAACTAAATCTTAGAAGTGGCCAAATATCCATCAACAGATGAATGAGTAGAGAAAATGTAGTATTTATACACAATGGAGTACTACTCTGCCATATAGAAAGATTAACTGGAGTCATTTATAGAAAAATGGATGCATCTTGAGAGGAGAATGTTAAATGAAATAAATCAGACACACAGGCTTAAATATCACATAGTTTCTCTTATATGAGAAACCCCAAATATAAACAAAAAGCAAAAAAAAGATAGATAAGAGGAAGTATAGAGATAGGTCTTTTTCTAATTGGAAGGGGATCAAGGAGGGAGGGGCAGGGAGGGAAGGACAGGAGGATTAAAGAGGAACAGAGGTGTGCCATGTGCATGTACCAGCTCCCCACAACGAATGTGATGTTATGCACTGCAAACACATACTACTAAGAAATAAAAACTGAAAAAAAATTGACAGATGCCTAAGATTACAGATAGTGCCAAAGCTGTACGTATTGGTTTCCCTGTGTATGCAATATATTATGCAGCTTACTTTATGAATTAGGCACAGTAACAGATTAACAAAAAAACTGGTATTAGAATAGAATAACTTAGCAATATACAATATTAAATTATTTAAAATGTATTTATTCCTTTTTTTTTTTTTTTTTTTTTTTGGTCTTTTTGAGACAGAGTCTCACTATGTAGTTCAGGGTCGCCTTGAACTTACTTTGTAGCCTAGGCTGGCCTCAAACTCTCAGTGATCTTCCTGCCTCAGCCGCCCGAATGTTGGGATTACAGGTGTGCACCATTATTAACTATTTATGGAATTTTCCATTTAATATTTTCAGACCTTGGTTGACTATAGGTAATTGAAACTAAGGACATGGAAGGACTTCTGTATATAAAGAATGGATGAACTTACAGATATTATCAAAATAGACACTATATTATGAGCCAGCCCTGGGCCTGGTGATACCGGCTAGTGATCCCAGCATTCTGAGAGGCTGAGGCAGAAAGACTGATAGGTCAAGTCCAGGCTGGACAACTTAATAATAGTGAAACCCTGTCCCAAAATGAAAAAGAAATACATCAAAAGAGGTGGGGATGGAACTCACTGTAGAGGCTCTGGGTTCAATTTCAAGCCCCATACTGCAAACCAATGAACAACTTTCTATATGATTAAAGGATTTTGAGGACAATAAATATATGTACATTTTTATATTGCTCTTATTTCTGTGTATTATAGTTTGTTCAATTAAGCTTCTATTTTAGGACATCTAAGTTGTCTCCAGTTTTTGATAGATTTTCTTTGTTTGTTTTGTTTTGTTTTTTGGTACTGGGGATCAAACTCAGGACCTCTCGCTTGCAAAGCAGGTGCTGTGCCACTGAGCTACATCCCTAACCAAATTTTTGTATATTTTAAATGGTCTTTCAATAAATACCCTTCTTAGAATAGTCTGATTCCTTCCCCAGTGTCCCATCCCACTTAGGATAAATTCCTAGAGATGAAGTTGGTGAGTCAAATAATACATGTTCTTAAAATATCAATTTATGTAATGTTTTCATATGAGTGATTACAAGGGAATTTATAATTGCACATTTCATTGGAGATTGCCTCGTCTTCACTTGCACTAACACTAGTTTTATCGTCCTTTTTATCCTTGTCAATTTGGAGAGAAACAAAGACATCTTGTTTCAGTATGAGTTTCTTTGATTACTAGACATTTTAAATACAATTGGAAACTGTATCCTTCTCTTGAAGGCTGCTCACTTAGTTTGTCTAGATTAGATTTTGAGAAGGATGATTGTGTAATTGTGTTATTAAATTTCAAGCAGTCTGTACATATAAACAATATTAACTCCTTTTTACCGTATATGCTGCAAACATTTTTCATAGTTCACATTATGATATCTGGAAAGCCACAGAAAATCATACAATAAATATCTCTGTATTCTATTACATGGCTGCATGAAATATCAACAAACTGTCAATTCACCTTAGATTTTTCCTAAAGCAGCAAAACATGCCCCTCACACCCCAGGTACTCTGTGTTCCTCCCTGTAATTGCATTCCCCCTTCCTCTCTCTCCAAGTCTAATCACTGCCCGAATTTTTGTGTATATCAAAAATCCCGTGTTAATCTACTTTGTGTTACTTTAATGAAATAGCTGCAATAATGAACTCGCAAAGAGAAAAGATTTATTTAGTTCACAGTTCTGGGAGTTCCAGTCCAAAGTGGGGTGGACGCAGTGCTTTGGTCTCTGGCGGGGATGCCAGGTGGCCGTGGAAGAGAGCATATGGGGCAAAATTGTTCACCTTCCCAGCCAGGATGCAGAAAAGAAGACAAGACATTATTTTGAATAATCCTTTTTCCATTTCTACGATCTTTTCCAATGGCACGCCCGATGACCTAAGGATCCCCAACTTCCTGCTCCCTAAAGGTTTCACCCCACCTCTGAATAGCTCCACTGTGAGGGACAACCCTTTAACACATGGACATTTGGGGGACACTGTCCAAACCCTAGCAATTCCCTGCCTGTTTTAATAGCAATACTGTATGTGCATGTCCACAAATAATATTTGCACGTTTCATGCTTTGAAACTTTACATAAATGGAATCATCCTGTAGGTGTCCTGTAATTTGCTCTTGCTTGACAGTTTGTTTAGGAAATGTACTCCTTTTCAAATACATGTTGTAATTTATTCACTTTAACAGATTACAAAATATTCCTTTTTTTTTTTTTTTTTGGTTGGGTTTTTTGGTATCAGGAATCACACTCAGGACCTTATGCTTGCCAGGCAGGCACTTGTGCCACTGAGCTATATTCCCAGCCTTCTTCCAGTTTATGAATATGTCATAATTTATCCATTTGCTTGGGGTTGGTGACTTAGTTTTTCTCCTGAATTTTCATTACAAGAACAATATTTCAGTGAATACTATTGTACATATCTGTATGTACATAAGCAAGAGTTTTGCTAGATACAAGCTGAGAGGCGGACTGTCTGAGCAACTGCACATTTTCAGAATCTCTGTAGTGCCAGACAGTTCTCCCAAGGACTGGCAACATTTTACTCTCTCATTTCTCTGCTCCACCTTATTCAATAGGAACAGATTTTCGGGTTTCATCAGTATTATTGGTAAAAGTGGTATATATTGCTGGTTTTTTTTTTTTTACATTTCTTTCAGTCCAATTGATTTTTTGTCTTTTCATGCACTTACTGGACAAAGGGATTCCCTCTTCTGTAAAACCTCACATGTTTTCTGCTTTCTTTGTTTATCTCTCTAATTGAGTTGTGGCAATACTCTGTAATTAGACACGTTGCAGATTGTTTGACAGTTGGCAGTTGGCTTAACACATTTGTGTGGGGTTTTTGTCAAGCACTATCCCAAATTTTAATGTAATCGCACTTCTTTTTCTTCAAGGTTTGTGCTCCGTAATTTAAAGTATGTCTTTCCTCCCTGAAAGATTATTAAAAATAATCTCCTATACTTTATTCCAAAAAGTCAAGGATTCTTCTTTGCATGTTTAGATTTAATGTGTCTGGAGTTCGGTTTTTACATGGTGTTACGTAGATACCTAATTTTATTGCTTTCCCCTATGCCTTACCTGCTCTCCCAGCACCGTTTATCAGCATTCGTCATTCTTCCACTGGTCTCTTATGGCCTTTTCTGGTCTAGTCACTCTCTACATGTGAGTAGGTTCTTTCTCACCCCTGCCTTGTTCTGCTGGTGTCTTTGTCAGTCCTCCTACCAACAACATATTGTATTAATTGTACCTTTATTATGGCGTGGTACATGATCAAAAAGTTCCTTATCAGGTTTTTTCCCATAGGTCTTTTTAAAACTATAGTCAAGTGTAATGTTTTTTTTATAGGTGGTTCCTGATGTTCAACTTTGATTCTGAATTTTGTTATGATGGTGTGAAAGTGACCCACATTCAGTGAAACTATAGTTTGATTTTTGAACTTTCTCCAGGATAGTGACACGTGGCATGATCCTCTCGTGGTACCAGGCAGCAGCAAGGAGCCACAGCTCCAAGGCAGTTAGTAATGAGATCACAAGGATGAACAACCATCACTCTACACTTTATTGTATTTCTACAGCATATGTCAGGTAGGTTAGGTGTGATCAATGCATTCTCAACTGACCACTTTTACTGCCTCATGGTGGGTTTATCTGAATGTAACTCTACTATAGTGGAATAGACCTAAATATTTAGCTTGGTTTTGAAAGCTTCCCAAGACTACATCAGAGATACAACGTGTAAATACTTGATAGCTTCCCCACACCCCTCCATGCCAAAAATATTCTGGGTCTGTCTGCTTAAACTCCTGATTTTTCATTATGTTAATAATTAATTGGTAGAAAGAGTTACAGAATGAAAAGGAACTGGGAGAGAGAGAGGTAGGAGACATATGTAGGAAAAAGTCTCTACTAAAATGAAAAAGTACATCCACAGAGGGAAGGAGTGGAGAGGTGTTGGGCCATAGCTTCTTGGTTTTATAATGTTTTGGTTGGAAGTTTAAGGGTGGAATAAAGACAGAATTTTGTAGCTACCAGCTGCTGTGCATGTGGAGAACATAGAATGGTAGGGATGGAGAGAGAATGTTTTGAATGTTTTGTGGTTCATTAAGAATGTACTTCTCTCATACATGCCTACACTGTCACTGTAACCCACTAGACTTTCCTGGAGGGAGTAAAGCTTTAAACTTCTTTCAGTTATATTTTTCTGTATGGAATATATTTGACTGTTTTTCCGTGTTAAGTTTCAGCTATGAAGATTTCCAGGTTTTATTTGGATAAAGAAATATCTACCTGTTTGTTTTGTAGTTTGCTCATAATCCAATTTACATTTTATTTTAATAACTAACAGTTGCATATGGAATAAAGTAGATGTCCCCCCACATGCCTATTCCCCAGCCCCTGATTTGCCCATTTCAGAGGCAGTTTGTGGGGCTGGCTTCTTAGGTAACCTTCCAGAAACACACTGCACATAAACCATATGTAAACTTCATCCGGCCTGCACCCCTTTTTTCCATAAAGATGTATACAGCAACACGTACAATGTTCTATACTCTGCTTTTGCCCCCACATAAGACTTTATTTCGAGATCATTCCTTGTCAGTGCATAAAGATCTTCCTTATTAGTTTAACAAGAGCATAATATTTTATTATATGGACACAAAAAAGTATCCAGACCTTTGTGGAGAGTCTTTCTGTTTTGCCAGGGTCTTACTGCTAGAACTGATATATGGAACAACCATGATTTGTAACATCATCAATATAAGATTATAGTTTTCATCCATTATTCATTTCTTTACAAGTCTTTCTTCAACGTAACGCTTCCTGGCTTTGTTTGAAAGCCCTGGCCCTTTTCAGGAATTTTTCATTTTCCATCAAAACATAGCAGAAATCATAGCAGAAGTTCGGAAATCATAGTGTCTGTTCTTGTGTAATGAAGTAAAACGTGGAACTTGGCTTGGTGTTTGCCATCTCTCCTCTTCCCTTTGGCTGGAGGCCTGCAATGAGGAAGGGCCTCGTCCACCTTCACTTCCCTTCCTCACTTCTTGCACTGGTGGCTATTTCATTGTTTGTGAGAATCAGAGTAAGGGGAGGCGGGATGAGCAAAGAAATCTAAAGGGAGGAGGGGTTGTTGTTGTTAGTATTTGGTTGATCTTCAGTTCTCTGCCTTTGACAGATGGTTCCTTCTACCTCTCTCTCTTAGGGAGCTTTGTGGAATTGTGGAGCCCGACCTCCTTCTGAGGGTCCTTGGGACTCCCTTTGTGGTATGAGCACAGGGCTGTATCCTTAGCCTTGTTCCATCCACTACTGGCCCCCTGAGCGTATCTATGGACCAGATTCAGAGAAACTTCAAGTTGGTCCTCTCTTGGGCACATGGCCCATAGGTGGCTTTGGAGACACTCTGGTATCCCTGGGCTTGACACTTTTATCCCAACACAGCAGTGACCACTGGGCGATGCCACCAAACCCACAGAGAGGCCTTCTCTGTCTTCTGCTTTCTCAGGAGAGTCAGCCCCGGCCCCAGGTCGGTCCAGTCCCTTTAGATGTGAGGCAGGCAGCAGTTACATACATCTTTCACTGCTGCAAACGTCTCTCAAAATTCTCCAAGATGTTCCCTGAGATCCTACTTCTTAGTTTTCATGGTAACTTCAACCACTTCTTCAACCCAGAAAGGGAAAAGTTCCCTCTAAAGAATCCTCTTTCCAAACCTCCCACACTTTCAGTGTGTGACCTTATTTTCATCCTTGATCTGACTGAGTTGTCCAAGAATCACTGAACAGATTCTAGGCCAAATTCCTCTGTTGATCTGTGGTGAGGGAGGGGATCTACGGCACATTCACTTCGGTGCTTTGAGCCAAGAAGAATTCCCTTCTAATATTGTGTTATGATATCATAAATAACATTGCTATGAATATTCTTGCCCAAGGATATTTATTTGTGCCTGTGCACCAGTATATCTACATGAATTACCAGCTGAATTAACAGAAGAGAAATTGTGAGTCCAAAGTGTTTAACATCCTTTTATTTTATTAGATGTTGCCAAATTGCCCTCCAAAGAATGATGCAAATTTGCTCTTTGCCAAAAATGTATAAATGCCTGTTTCCCATTTCTTTGATTAGTTTTATATTTTATATCTACCTGGATTTATCCATAGATCACTTCTATTAACTCTTCACATACCTCCTACTCCTAAATATATTACCTAGTAAATTCAAATTTCTTTACTGAATAAATTTAAACTTTCCTCACTGATTTGAAATGCCACTTCCATCTTGCAATACATTCTTGAATATTTTTTGAATTTCTTCTGAGCTTTGTCTTTTGTTCCAACTGATCTGTTTTGTCTATTCCTGGGCAGTTCCATATGACTGTGATTACTGTAACTTTATTATACATTTTAATATCTAGTAGGGAAACACCCATTTCATTACTCTCCTTTTCCAAAAAACTCCCTGGATTTTCTCAAATTTTATTCTTTTAGCAATTTTGTATAATCATTTTGCCTAGTTCTAGAAAATCCCATATGGATCTTGATGAGGATTACAAATAATTTCTAGCTTAATTTGTGGGAAATGAACAACTCCCCACCATTAAATGTTCCCAAGTGGTACAATATTCTCCCCAATTATTTAAAAATTTTGGTCGTTCAAGCAAGCTTTGTAATTTCATTTATACAATTTATTCCCATATATTTTCCTAAATCTAAATATAAACCTGTATGATCTTGCATTTGTTTGTTACTATTATTTAAGATTCTTTTCCACTATGTTTTAGTTAATACTGGCATACAGAAACCTCTTTTTGAACAATCTTACTATTTCTAGCCACTTTTGCTTTACGTTTTTGGTTTTCTAAATTGGTCATCATGTAATCTGTAAGTAATGATAGCACTATTAGCTTATTCCAAGACTTATACTACTTATTTTAATTTTTTGTTTAATTCCTAAGGCTACCACACCCACTGTGAAGTTAAATTTATAAAATGTATATCTGTGAACAGAAGTTGTATGACACATGGCAAAATAACTAATAGTGTTTAGCTTCTTTATCATGACTTCTGTATTTTTTAATGTGTAAACAGTAAAATCAGCAAAATGAATTCTGACTCAACTTATTTGAGTCTGTATTTCTGTAGGCAAAAGTGAAAGGTGCACCTAGTCTTCTACTCCCAGTGATGATGCACTAACAGGGAAAGGGTTTAACCTTCACTCTCAAACAGAAAATGGGAAAGATGTATAAAACAACTGGTTTCAGAGATTGGAGAGTAAATCGGCCCATTAGCACTGTAATAACTGAGAAGGAAAACAGACGAGGAGATCTCTGCGATTGCACTGGATCCTACAGCACCTTCTGATCTATAGAACAGGAAGGGGAACCCCAAGTTGGGTATGACAGTCTGATGAAGTTGGCAGGACGAAATTGGAGGTCAGAGGCCTGAAAGAGTGAAGAGAAGAATTACTGGAGAAAATAAACTGCTTAATGGAAGAGCTTGGGGTATATGCATAAGGGTCTTCTGGGGTCTTTGATGAGCGCTGAAGTGGTTATGTGAGGAGTCAGGCTCTGCAAGGCTGGAAAAGGGAAATCGGGGAGCCATAAGCTAAAGAATTATAAGAGAGTAATTAGGGCTGGCAGAGTCCTTACTAAGTGTTCAGATCATTTGGTAGAGGCCCTAGAGGAATCATACCTTAGTAGTAGGACTAAATTAGCCCTAGAGTAATGGCCCATGAGAAAAATGCTTAAAAGAAAGTCTTGAGGGGCTCAAACTAAACTCCTAGTAACTTTATTGCCTAGTAAAAATGAAATCCAGTGAAGTTCAAAGAAAGAGAATAAAAATGCAGACTCAGTAATTTATCACTGACTATGTTCAGCCTCTAAAATAAAAATCCCAGACACAACAGGAAACAAAATTTAACCCATAGCTGGAAAAAGTACCCAGAAGGAGACCCAACTGGTACAGATAATGAATTATCAAAGTAATTATTAAACAGCTATTTATGAATACATTCAAGAATTCAAAGAAGAAACAGAAACATAGTTTTAAGATAAATTGTATACATACACACATGATATCATACAATATACATCATGTACAAATATGTATTTATATCCATATATATGTAAAACACACACATTTGAAACAGAAATCTTACCAGATGGAATTAATATATTAGAAACTGCAAAAAAAAAAACTTAGTAAACTTAAAGATATAAACCCACAGATCCAGGAAGGACAACAAACCAGGAAGGACAAATAATACAAACAGAAACACAATGTTGTAAAATTTCTGACATCCCACATTTAAGAGAAAATCTTAAAGGCTGTGAGTGGGAAAAGATACATTATGTACAGACAAGGATAAGTCTTATCACAGACTCCTAATCATTGACTATGCAAGCCAGAAAACAATGGAATATCTTTAAAGTGCTGAGGTTATCAGTCAAGACTTTTAAATATGGTAATATTACAAAATAAAATGTCAAATCATCTTTAGACAGAAGCTAAAACAATCTCCTACAGAACCCCACTATATGAAATGTTAAAGAAAGTGGTTCAAATGGAAAGAAATTATACCAGATGTGAAATTAGTGTCTACACCGAAGAACAGAGACTACTGAAAGGGGTAAATATGTGAGTAAATAACAGATTTTTTTTCTAATTTTAAAATTTTATTTAAAATAAAATTGATTAGTTAAGTAAAAGGTAATGCATGTGGGTTTACAGTTTATGCAGAGTGAAATATATGACAGTAATAGACAGGGATGGGGGAGAGAAATATACTATAAAGTTCTGCGTGATACATGAAGCAATATAATGATGTTTGAAGATGGGTTTAAAGTGTTTACGACATATAATAAATACTAGAACAATCTCTAAAAATAAAGAAATATAACTAATAAACCAGTAATGAAGATAAAATGGGATGAAAAAATGGATGATTACCTCAAAACAGGGAAAAAGAAAATCTATAAATGCAATAAATAGAAAACAAACAGTAAGATGACTGTCTTATATACAACCATATTTATATTGCATTATGTGTAAATGTTCTAAATTAAGAATTGGAAAACTTTCTACAAAGGTCAAGCTTGAAAACGTTTTAAGTTTTATGGGTCCTACAATGTTTGTCAAAGCTATTCAACTCTGATATTGTGGCACAAAAGCAGTCATAGAGAAGACATAAGTGGATGATGTGGCCATGTTTGGATGTAATGTGTTGATTCTCAGTCTAAACACTTCAAATCAAAGGTGGAGATTACCTCTATGTAGAAATGCAAGACTATGTAAACCATTTTAAATGTAAATTCATAGACTGATGGGAAGTAAAAAAAAGATATGGCAAATATGGCACGCAAACGCAAGATGGAGCAGTTACTGTGAAATCAAGGTTAACCCAAGAACAAATGGTATCGGAGATAAAGGATATCCATGACAATGAAAGGTTAAATTCATCGAAAATATGAATGTCCTAAGTGCACCTGCATCCATCAAGAGATTAACTCAACACCACCCCTTCTGTCTCCCCTACCACCACCAAATATACACACAAATGGCCTTACAGAATAGGAGGAACACCTGCCTCTGCGCATGAATTCTATGTATCTCAGTCTCTGCTAGCTTTCTATGTGCCGTGTCTAACGTTCAGTGAGAAACTACTACAAGACAGAAACAAAAGTAATTTTTAAAATTTGTTAAGAAATAAGGCAGTCAGCAGAACTAGACTGAGAAATGATTTTGATGATAGAATGATCAAAAAGGAATCTTAAAATAAATATGTTAGATGAACTAGTGGAAAAGGTGAGCAACGTGTCTGAACCTGTAGTGAATTTAAATATAAAAACTTTTAAAAAGTCAAATGAAAATCCTAGGGAGAAAAACAGCATATCAGATACAGAGAATTTATTTGACAGGTTTACCAGTCAACTGGACATGAAGCAGGATGGAATTATTGCACTTCAAAATAGGTCAACAGATATTTTCCAAACTGAAGCATGGAGAAAACAAACTTTTATATCAAGCAGATTCAAAATCTGTAAGACAATATCAAACTGGAATATCAGAAGAAGAGAAAAAGAACTGTGATGAAAAAAATATTTAGATAGGAGCTGAGAAGTTTTCCAAAATTATAGAAGAACAACAAACCATGGATTCATGAAGCTTAGAGAAAAAATACAAAACAAACAAAAACAAAAACAGCAAAAATAAAACCTAAACACTCAAACTATTCAAACCCTCAAATTTGCTCTCTATTGACCTATAATTTCAGTAAAAGTCCAGTAGGTTGGTTTTCTGGTTTTGGTGGGGGGTTTTTTGGTGGAAGTTGACATGTTAACCCTAAAATTTAGATAGAAAAGTATTTTGCACAAAACAAAGTTGAAAGACTCATGCTATCTGATTATAAGCTGATTATAAAATTACGATAGTCTAGACTCCATTTGCTCAAAGGTAGATGCTTAATAAATGAATGCAACAGAAGATAGTCAGTCCAGAAGAGATCCTTCTAAGTCTAGTTAATTGATTGTTTACCATGGACCAAAGACAATTTGCTAGAAAAAAAGATAGCCTTTTCTCCAGTTGGACATCAATACGTAACAACTGAACTTTAGTCTATGCCTCACTCCTCACTCCATACAAAAGTTAACTCAAAATGTACTATAGACTTAAATGTAATTTCTAAAACTTTAAAACTTACCAGAGGGAATCTTTGTAACTCTTCACTGGGGAAAGTTTTTAGCTATGACCCTAAAAAGAGTACTCTATAAAAGAGAAAGATGACAATTTCATCAAAATTAAAAATTCTACACTTCAGAAAACACACTGAAGCGTAAGACACATCTGAGAGAAAATTTTTACAAAATGTATAAATATTAAAGAATTTATATCTAGAATACAAAAGGAATTCTTGCAACTTAATAATAAGCAATCAATTAACTTTAAAATGTACAAGTGGTGTAAACACTTAACCAAATAAGATATACAGATAGCTAATAAAGGCATGAAAGAATGCTCAATACTAGTAATCATTAAGAATATCTATTAAAACTACACTGTGATATTAATATACCCCTACTGAAATGGCTAGTTTAGAATAACTGATTATGCTAAATGCTAGTGAACTTTCAGACATTTATGGTAAAAATGCAAAATAGTACAGCATCTTAGAAAAAGGATTTGGCTGTGTCTTATCAAGTTAAATTTATACTTGTATATATACACACAACATGAAGTGTGATCAAAATATACAGTGGATGTTACTGTACAATTTCTAGCTTGTCCCTATAAATAACTGTAAAAGGTAAACATTTTGAACTGATTCAAGATATAAAGGTAGCACAGTTAAAGACATTCACAAAAGAGGACTTCCAGAACTGCTTCCAAAAGTAGCAAGAATGATCAGATAAATGTGACTGAAGGGAGAGGGAGTACAATGACATATGTACATGCAACAGCCAGTATGGAAATTTTTAGGAACTTAATTCAGAATAGCTCCAATTGAGAAGAAAACCTCAAATATTTATCAACTAATTAATACAAAAGCCAAGTTTGTATATCCATACAATAGTATACTGAACAGCAATAAAAAGGAACATAGTATTAATATATGCAAAGACATAAATGAACCCCAAAAAAACATGCAAAGTGAAAAAAAGCCAGTCCCAGAAAGCTACAGTAGCTCCATTAATTTAGCAATCTAGAAAAGTCAAAACTGTAGAGACAGAAGTCCTCTAGTGTGCCCCCACATTCATAAACATAAATATTCTCCAAATTAACTCTCTATGCAAATAAATGTACGCAAAACCAAACTTAGGGGGAAAAACTCAGACCAAGCTTTTATTGTCTTGACATTTGGAAGGATGTTCATCACAGTGTTACTTATCATAGGTAAAGTAAAAGGTGGAACAAATAACCTATGGCAAGGTAAAAGCCATTCAATCATGTTACAGGGAATATTAAAGACATGGGGTGACATTTATGTCATAGACATGTAAGAGAAAAAAGATTTAATAAAAAGCAGAAAAACACTAACAGTGATATAGGGGAAAGAAACTCCCAACCTGCTAAATATCTAGGACTAGTTTGCATTCTCTCAAGTTGAAGGATGAATTTTAGGAACAATGGAGGTTAAGAGCAGAATATATTTGCTAAGGGAAAGAAAGCTGTCCGAAAGTGAGGCAGAAGGGGACCCGAGTGGGTTGCCAAGGCACCTGCCTGTTTAAGGGATTTCTGTAGAGCAAATCTAAGACGCCAGGCAGGTCCAAGGTGGGAAACATGGGAAACGGCAAGGTGGGCGTGAGGCGGGACAAAATTACGGTCAGCCAAGATTACAAGCAGGACTGCTCAAGTAAAATTGATTAAATGGTGATCAAATGTGAAAGCCAGTCACGTAGCAAAGGGTCATGAATACAGAACAGGAGCTTTCTTGGCTTTCTCAAGGTCGTAAGACCTATTTAGAATATCAATCCCTGATGTTTATCCTTGGGGAGGTGTGTGGGTGCATTTGTTTTATCTTTTGTCTTGAGGTCGGGCCCATAGCTGGAGGTGTCTGTCTCCTCCACAGTTACGAGGTATCTCATCTTCTACACTGGCTCCTTCGAGGGCCCAGCCCTATCTGACTGCCCATAATATTTCTCTCTAACTCAGCTGCCTACCACTTTAGCTGCTGTTTACTAGCTACCACCAGGCACTCCCCTAAGTAGTTTATGTGTGTTATCCTGTGCCATCCTAACTGCGAGCACATTGCTGCTCTTGTTAATCTGAGAGGAGAGACCTGAGGTTTAGGAAATCAATATGACATGCCAGGAAGTCATGGAGCTAGGATGTGAACTCATATTGCATAGTTTACTAGACTCAACACTCCAACCATGGCAGGTACTATCTCTTTTCTGCATGGCTCTAAATCCGTATTCTAACCACCACCCCCACACACATCCCGCCACACAGCATAGGCCTAGAAGCAACTACACCAAAATACTCGCAAAGCTACCATCTAGGTAGGGGCAACTGGTAGCTGTTATGTTATTTTGCTTCTCTGTGCTTTTAAGATCTGTATAAAAGCAAGAGTGTGATGCTTTTAATAATGAAGAAATAAAAGAATACATGTGATTTACACAGCTGAAGACACCGTCTTGTCTGAAAAGTTGCTTCCCCATGAGACATTACATTCTGAGACTGGAACCTAGTCCTGTAAATCCAAGTGCGACCCTTGCAGGGCATCTTGCACCTCCCTTGGCTCTACCCTCTCCTCCTGGTCACTGCACCTCAGAAGTCTAGGATGAACAGACGCCCTGTCTCCAGAGAAAAGCCTTCCAGCAGCCCCTGCCAGGAGTCCTGGACCGCAGCCCAAGGGAGGCTGGGAGCTTCCCGCTCCCCCTGAGTCTGCGCTGGCAGCCTCGCCCTGGGTCTTTGGCTTGGTACAGGCAGTGAGACCCAGGTCTCTCACCCTTGGAGTGGGCTGAGGGGATGGTAGAAGATGGGAAGCCATGGGGCAGCAGTGGCAAAAGTTAATGGAAATAGAAAAGACCTGTTTGATTAAGCCACGTCTTTCCTCCCCAGACCCCCTCTTCCCTCCCTGGTCTGTATTCAAACCCCATTGCATTTGGAGGAAAATTCAACCCATGTGTTTCTGATTCATTTACACTTAACTCATCAAAATCCTGTTTTGAAAGAGGCCATTGGATGGTCTACAAAGTCTGAGCAAAGCTCCCTGCCGCCGCAGGCTGGTGATGGACTCACCAAATACCCCCTCTAATCCACCAGGCCTGCGGGCAGGCTCTGCCCCACGGTGGAGGCTGGCTGAGTATCTGCACCCCATCCTGGGCCCCATGGAGCCCCTTTTCACCCCTCCTGCCTTTTGGGGAATTCTCATGCTATTTATGAGGGCTTGAGAATCCCATACAATCCAAGGGAGAGGCACAAAGGGCGCCAATCTGCCTGGGGCAGGGCTGAGTTTGAGATGAACCTGAAGAACTGCTGAACCCAAGGAAGGGCTGGTAGTGAGAGCTCAGGCTCAGAGGCCACACTGTAGGGCCATGGTGAGATATTGTGCTCATCTCAGAGGTAAGCAAGGGGACATTTGCAATGTGCCTTGCAACCCACTGGGAATCTCAATCTGAATTCCTTCTAAGTCCCAGACCTTTGTGGATTTGAGGGATGAGCCAGATTTCCAGCAAGAGCAGAACACCTAGTTCCCACCTGTGGGGCCCACAGGTTTCCTTGGGTCTGTATGAGGGGATGCTTACTTTCAGCTACAGGCACACAGACAAATCCTCCCAAGGAGACATTTGGAAGTCATTAAGTCAAAATAGAGTTGACTCAGACACAAAGCACGCCGGAGCTAGAAAAGACCTTAGAGAATTTTGTGGTCCAACCCCCACAGGTGCAGAACAGTTCCCACAAGAGCCCGCTCCAGAAGGGCTTGGAGTAAGCCAACTGCCTTCACCTTACTTTAGGAGGATGGACGTGGGCAGGAGGGACAAAGAAAGCTGATTCCCCTCCAAACAAGGCCTGAGGTGAGACACATGGGAGCAAGCATGGACTACACAGCGGGTACGTGGGTCCTGTTGTGTAACCCCCCCCAAGAGGCCTTCTTCTCTGTGAGAGCTTTTGTTCCTGCACTGGTCTCCTTTCCCTTTGGTTATTGGCAGGAATGAGTTCTTCAAACCTGCCAAGAGGGTGCGCGTAATTAGGGACCAGACAGCAAATGGTGCTCTGTGGGGAAATGGGAGAAGACACCAGAGGCTGATGGAGACGATGAGGAAGATGAATAATAACAGATTTATTGGGCTCCTTCAGCCATAGAGCTCAGAGAGGTTTAGTAATTTGCCATGCCACACAGCTACTAAGCTGTTCTCATCAGAATCCAAAAATGTATCTCTCTGGCTCTAAAACTCAAAGAAAGTGTTGGGGATAGGTAGACAGAGGGAAAAGCTATGTGGAGAAGGCTCTGCGCTCACTGGTGTGCAAAGCTGACAATCAAGGAAGCCAAAGAAGGAGGCGGATCCAGAGTCTGAAAGGAGACGAGAGAATGGTTTACTTTGGGAGGGAAAAGAGCGGCTCAACGAGCATTCCGAGGGCTCCTGTGGGGACCAGTGACTGGGCACTAATGGTATGTGGTGGTTGTGCCCAGAAACTACCAGCAGGTGGCAGTATTTCAGAACAAGAGGGGACTCAGGTTCAGACAGATAAAAAGAGGGGGAGATGCTGTGCTCCTATTATGTGCTGGGCATTGTGGAAAACAGTTCATACAGAGCATATCATTAAATGATCACAGCAGCTCTGTGATGTAGGTGCTATTAACAGCCTCATTTTACACAAGAAGGTTTTAATAACTTGTTCAAGGCCACAATTCCTACTGAGCAGTGTAACTCCAAACCCAAACTCTACAGATGTAACATTCAGCTCAATCCATAAGCATAAGATATGCTCTCACCATTCCATAATCATTGCTCAGAGTCCCAGACACTGCACACTACCTAGACAACACCCCTGCTCACCGCCTGATTTGGTTTGCCCGGGAATGACTCTGACACTGTGATCATGGCTGTAGTGCACTTGAGGTGTGCAGAGTACTGACCAGAGTCCTCAGCGTGGCCTTGAGTCCTGCCTCCCCCACTCAGACTGGGTGGCCTTGGGTCGGCAAACTGATGTCTCAGGGCCTCAGTTTTTCATCTGTCTATAACTGGGTATAATATTAACCTCATGAAGATGCAATGAGAAAACACATGGGGAGCATTAGGCATGGAGGAGGTCATGTGCTTTATTGAAATGACAGCAAATATCAAACACAAAAGGCACAGGGAGCCCAGAGGAGGGGCGGCTGCAATGAGTTTCCAAGGCTGAGCAGCTTGGCTGACAGAGGAGGGTGTGGATTCCAGCCCAGGAGAAGAACTCTGACAAGGCGTGGAGATTTGACAGCCCGTGACGCCTGTGGGAGCACGAGGGGTGGCGGGAGGAGCTCAGTGAGCCCCTTAATCCCATGAACCAAGACACTGTGGTTTGTTTCATGACTGCAAAATAGAACCTTCTGAAGCTTCCACACTGAGCTAAATTTACAAAAGGGAAGTCAAAGCCTGACTCAGAGCACTCCAGCAGCATGCTGTCATTCAGCAAGCATCTTGTGGGCCTACTAAGTACCAAGTACTAAGCATGAGTTGGCATGGCCTGAGAGTTCCTTCCTGCCACTCTGCAGTTAGGTCCTCAGAGCTGCTCAGAGCACTGTTTTATACATCGACTGATTCAAATCCATTGCTGTCAGCCCCACCTAGACCCATGTCCCTGCTCTGCCCAGCACGTCTGTGAGCAACCTGACTCTTGTCAGGAGTTTCCTATGCGCTCTGAGCAACCTACTGCAACTGTGGCCCCACCAGATATACCCACAGAGAAAGAGGGAACAAGACCGTCTCAGCCCTGGGGTGGGTGAGTCATTTATAGGGGATGCATGACCCTCTACTTGAGGATGCTCTGCCTTAGGGAGAGCAGCAGAGAGGCAGAAGTGAGCACTGCTGTGTGTCTGCAGACACAGTGTCATCTGAAGGCACTCGGAGTGAGCTGTGCTCAGGCTTGCAGGGCTCACGCCTTCCTTCTCCCCACCTCCACTTCTGACTTCCTAATCTTCCGAAGCAGCAGTAGGGATATCCTCACACTCTGCTCCAGCGCTGTGCCTCCCCCAGATCCGCCTCCCCTCTTCTAGCCTTCCTTCTCGAGATACGGCAGAAACAAAGGCTAGAGATTTTCAGGGTGGGGAGGATGATGGGAGGGCACGCTTGGTTCTGGTGCTATCTGCACAGAGGCGCATTCCTTCCCTAGATGCCCCCCACCCAGAAATATCATCATTCATCCCATCACACACACAGCTGGGGCTGGGGGAGGCCATGACAGGTGGGCCAGCAGGGGGTAGGATGGGCTCCGAGGTCTTCTCCCCATCCCCCAAACAAGACAGATATGTCCCCTCTGAACATGCTAGGAGAGATTATTTTAACAAGCACTTTTGTACCAGGAAATCAGTGTGTTTAACCTAACAAGCAAAGAACAGTCCAGCGGGGCCCATAAATCTAGTTCCCACCTATTAATTTTACGGCCTACATAAAGCAGTGTTGAAGTCCAAAGTATATGTGACCTAAAAAGGCATTGCTCATTCTGACACATATACGACATGGCCAGGACTCGAACCCTGACCCTGACCCTCACTCTAAGAAGTCAGCTCCAAGGCCACGTAGGGTGCAGGGGCTTGTGGCGCAGAGACCTGCCCAGCCTCCTCCCGGAATAACAAGACAGCTGGAGGACACAGCTATGGAACAGTTGGAGGATGGGACACCCATTGCCCAGAGATCCCAACTGCCCCTAGGCTCTGTGCATCGGTCATTGCCCAAAAGCATCCAGATGAGAGGACGAGTGGGGGCTGAAACCCAGCCTGCACTCACACACTATCCAGCGGTGTCCAGCTGGGGCAAGGCTATGTCTGCCCAGGGCAAAGGTCTTTAAAAAACATCCACATGAAGGTGCTATATGGATTAGCAGAAGCACACTCACAGCTTCTTTGGCTAAATCCTAGTCCCCATTCTGACTTTTTCGAAAACTGACCCCCAAATTTCATGACTCACTGAACCAAACCAATTATACAGCCTTCCCACTAAGGAAATCAGGGACAACTGTTGACGTCGAACATTGACTGAACGCTGATCCTCCCCGAAACGCCAAGCATGTTTTAATTGTTCCTCCCACCACACAGTGACCACAACCAGGCCACTCTGGCCACTTCACAGCAATTCCATGTCAATTCCTACAGTAATAAGGACATGGGCCACCCCAATTCAATGGAACAGTGGTCAGGTCTCCTCAATCTCATACTGACCCTTCAATAAAAGAAACAACCTAAGGAACTCAAATTCCAACAACACACTTGTTGCGCCCCTGGTTACATGCTGAACCCCCAAATCCGAGGGCATATCTGTGCTCAGTACCTTCTGTGTGCTCCTCCAGTCTCGTTATGGACCCTCCTCCATCCTGTCTGCCCATGGCCTGACTTACAGGGATTGCGTCTGCCTCGCTTGTCCTTGGCTTCTCACGGGGGTTCTCAAATCAGAGGCCCCGTTAGTAAGGTAAGGGAAGCTTTCTCCTCTGCTGAAAAACACACTATACCAAGTTTGTGCTTTACCTTGAAGAGTCATGTGTAATTTATGACCCATTACATATCTTTGTTAGCTTTACTCTGAAAGTTTCTCTTAGGTTGGGTTCCCCCGTGTGAGGGTAAATTTGTTTACTTGGGCTGTGATCCCAGGAAGTACCACAGAAGAGTGGAGATTTGGGGTACATTACAAGCGGGAGACTATGAGGAAATGGGGCTCAGTCTTGCTAAGAACCTGAAGCTAGTGCATTTACCCTCCACATTCTGCCCATTATTAGAGTGGGGCTGTCGCTGCGGGGATATTATCTGGTCATATCCTTCATGGTGGAGACTGAGCCTATTCCCGCTGACAGACAGAGCTGAGATGCTGCAACAGAAAGCTGTGGGCATATAAGGGGGCAAGGCATGCGTAGTCACTTTTGCTACAGTATTTTCATCCAAATATTCAAGTAAATCTGACTCCTGATTCCTGGCTTCTGAATCTTCTTAGAAGCTTGGCTTAAGAAGTTTATGCTCATAATGCTCCACCCCAAACAAGGCACCAAATACCCAGAAACCCTTTTCGTCCAACTCCTATGACCTGTTTTCTCCCTCATGGTTCCACACTGAACTTGAAACCCCATCATGTGTAGCACCTCTGGTGTGAGTTCCTTGCTGATTCCAACTCAGCATCCAAGTGTCTGCTTAGAGGTGTCCTTCCTTTATGAGCCTGCTCTGAGAGACTGTCCTCAACTGCATCCACCTCTGAACCCCGCCAATCAAAACTTAAAATGACCAGGTAACCCCCAGACCCCCAGTGAGCCCTCCCAACCTGGTTGCCCCCATACTCCTAATAACACAATGAGCAAATTCCCTTACACAGCAGCTTCCAACTCTATCTGGAATCCTCAATGACAAGTGACCCCAGATCACACTGATGCATTAATTTCAACCATACACTGATGCCTCAGTTCCATCCCTAGCCACACACTGACACAAGACACAACCTCATTGGAATATTTAGCCCAGCCGCATGTTTATCGCTGAACTCAGTCACACATGGCGATGCCCCAACCCCTAACACACACTGGCTCCCCAGTTCTAAACAACGCACAGGCTTATCCTCTCTGTCCCACCAGACACTGATCCACCGAACCCCAGAAAGTGCTCACTGCCAGCTTTCCAACCACAGACTGACCCGGATCCCAATAACTGTCTGTCATTCCCATCTCAAGCCTCACACAGATTCTCACCACTCAATTAAAGCTACTAGCATGGACGCCCTAAGCTAAACACTCACTGACTCCATTAACCTCAACCAAACAATGACCTCAATCCCAGCCACCCCAACACCAGGCAATATGATCCCAAAACAAGGATATACACTTAACCCTAGACTGTCATCCATCCTCAGCCCTAACCAAAGGCTGACCTACCAAACTTGACTTCAGAGTGACCTTTTCTCAAGATTTCACTGATCCCCAACCCCTACATCCAACTTGTGCCTACGCAGGAAAGATATGATGCCCACAAAGTCAAAGGTCAGCTAATGACCAACCTGACTGCAAGCTGAATGTCCTATGCCAAAACTCATTTGCTCTTCACTCAGACAGAGGGCATTCTGATGATAGCCCAAGCCCAGCTACTGCTCATGGGTCTCTGAGCCACACTGGGCCTTCAAATCCTGTACACACCAATCTACCACTAAACTTTTCCAACCAAACTTCACTCTGTTCCACTCAACCTTCCCCAATGTGAAGAGACTGAAAATTTCATCGTTACAGAGACCACTCAAGTTCAGTCACAGCCTTATTCTGTAGTACAATCTCACCCAAGTGTCTGAGACCCCACACACCCATGTCCACACACCAGGATAATATTCATAAAGAAAACATATCCAACCTCTGGTAGGGTAAAGAGCCCAATTAAAGCCCAAAAGTCACCTGGCCCAACACCTTCTTTTAACGTTCCATCTTCACAACTTAGGGAAAGGCACCAGAGGTCTTGCCCAGTACTGGGACAACTCAGCTACATCCCTTCTTTTGTGGTACCTATTAGCTTTTGTGACAACTATTAACTTCCTCTCTAACAAGTGACCTCTTCCATTAAGTACAGTTTCCCTGTAGCAAGGTTAGGTCTCCAGGAAGTCATCTTTATCAGCTACACTGAGTTGGGTCATACCAGTCTGTGTCAGCTGCAGCACAGAGGAATCAGCAACCTAAGCAATTGTCCAGAACCTATGAGCTGTGTAATCTTGGCTGGTCGTGTCACCTCTCTGGCATTTCTATGATCTTATACATCCAATGAGTCCCCAGTTTATGAATGAGTTCTGTTGTGGGAGAACATTTGTAAGAGGATTCCTTTCTAAGTCTGACAAAACGAGTCTTGTACAGTACACCTGTGAAAATGTGCAACTCCAGTGTACATAAGTCAGGGACTTACTGCATTAGCACTTAGCAAACTACCACCATGGCATCATGCTCACTCACTCACTGACTGTCTGTGCCTGCCTTTGCCCTATAATCACAGATAATAGTTTCAAAAGGAACTGCACAGAGCTCAAAGTGAAAAATACTCTTTGTTCCTTGCAGGCGAGTTGCCTCCTCCCTCTTCCTCGTACCTCTCCTCATGCCCCTCAGAGGATTTACTTGTGCTGGAGGATTCTGTGTAAAGCTTTGGATACAGAGCACCTCCACCTTTCTTCTCTGAGCTTCTCCATGAAGATGCTCCTTGAAGATGTGCTCGTTGTTCGTGATGATGGTAATAAATCTGTGATTGTCCCCTACTCCCAGCCTGCAAAGCAAGGGCTGAAGTGAGATCGCAGAGCCAAAGACAAGGCCTTAGGGCCTGGGTAGCAAAATGGGATGCCCCAGCCTTTCTGTTTATTATGGAAGTTCTTCCAAAATTATTGCTTTTGTTTATTGAAACCTAACCCCCATGGCACTCACCATCCTTGGCCTTGGGCCCAGACCTGCCCAGGCCCCAGTCTGCCAATCCCAGCCAAGAAGAGAGGGGGGTGGAGGGAGACCTAGCCAGGCCCCATTCCAGAGTCCTGCTTGCTTATAGCCTAAGGCACCCCAGCCCCTCCCTTCTTAACGTCTTGCTTACAAGACAGCATTTGGAGACAATTTCTCATCAGACCTTCTTGTAAACATCCTCCTGGATGAAGCAAGCCCAAGGAGCCCTTATTAGAAACACCTGTACCAGACAGCAGGCCTGGTGAATGACAGCTTGCAGAGCCACAATGCCCCCCCCCCCCCCCCCCCCCCCCCCCCCCCCGCCACCAATCCAGAGCTGGTGAAATAGGTGGGATGCCGAGGTTTGGGTGAGAGCCGTCTCTTCCCAGTCCCCATAGCGCCAGTGTTGCTGAGGCAGAGCCTGCCCCATCATGGTGTCCAGGAGGCCCTGCAAACTGAAACCCTCACTGGTCAGTTCGTGTGGCACCTCAAAACCCCTCCATTAGTCACCCCCTAGACTTAAATATGGTCCTTTTCAAGTTATCTAATCAAAAGCCAGGCACCCTTTTCCTTCTCACATGGACATCCCTATCAATGCTGTCATACTGAATTTCTTTCCCTGCTGTTCAGGTGTGAGGAGCAATGCCTGGGCAGAGGCACAAAGGAAGGTGCCTACATGGAATCTCAGACAGGAAATAACCAAGGCACGCCAGCAAATTTACAGAGGAACGATGGCCCAGTCTTCCAGGACTGGGCAGTTTCAAGCTATTGCCACTGCCTTAATCAAGCATTGTAGTGGTGCTGATCCAAATCCCCGCTTTGCTAAAAGAAGCAAGAAGAGAAGGGAAAGAGGAGGGGAAGCTACTGAAGTTGTCCCCGAGCCCCTAAGATAGCACTGGCTCTGCTCTGTGTGCTCTATCATGGTCTTTGATAGAAACTTCTAGTACTCCTTGTACGCCTGCCATGCTCACCTGGAACTTCCAGCCAAGCACCTGAACTGCTTGCTTCCTGGCTTCCTGAAACATCTCTTGCCATTGTGCAGCTGAGCAAGGGGACCAGTTGCAACCAGGCCCTGCTGTGGGTCACCCCTCTGCCCTCTTGGGGACGTGCTAAGGGAACTTCCTTTGCACCTGGGAAGGGACACTCTGTGGTACACCTTCCTTACGTGGCCTGCATAACACTGCACAGGCACAAAGATCTCTTGGGGTGGGACTGAGACAGCCCAGCTCTACCTCATGGCTCACCCTTGGCCTCCTAGCAGGCTCCTGGCCATGGCTGGAATTGTGTGGGGGAATCAGAGGGTCGCTGGGAACCTGTCTTTAAAGAGTTGGGCTGAAAGAGGAAGCACACGGCTCCATGAAATAAATTAGTGAAATCGCAATTCCGATAAATCCAGTTTCTTTAAGAAAAAAAAAAAAAGCAACTAGTAGGGAAAAAAAATGTAATTTATGCCCATTGAAAGGAGGCCAGGTTTAAATTGATGAAGTCTCCTGTTTATGTAATAAATCCATTTCCATTCATGTCACCAATATATTTATCCACACATCCTGGTCCAAGTCAAATCTTCATTATTTTATTATTCAACGGGGGGCAGAGGGGAGGCCAGGGGAACAGAGTTCTGTGTCGAATTAATAAAGTCTCACTCTCTCCCCCAGATCCCTCCTCACTCACACAGGGACAATTTATTCCTAAGAAGGAGGCAGAAGAACTGGATGCAATTTATGTGCTTTGAAAGAGACCCAAACGTAATTAGGCAAAGTCTCAAGTTCACCGAGAAATAAATCCCAGAGAAAGTAGCCGGGGGTAAAATTTACGTTCCCTGAAAGTCTGAAAGCCTCTCCTCCACAGGCCCCGCCCCTCCCCCAGGCCACCATGCTAGGTTCCCTCAACCCGCCAGGCCCAAGGGTTCTCCCCAGCATCTCTACTTCCCACCCGGCCCCCGTGTGTCGAAGGGTACACCTCTGTCTGTGGGTTCCCAAGGGGCCTGCCAGCCCTGCCTTTGCCTCTCTCTCCTGGACACATCCTCCTGCCCTGCAAGGAAGCCGCTGTCCTCAGGAGATCTGATAAGCCTGTGTGAGGAGGGATTAGGAACGGCAGTTGCTACACTATGGGACCTCTTAACCTGCAGGGCATGTGCCCAGAGAAATAAAGAATGCCCAGGCATGCCCTCTCCTCAGCTCCTCCAGGGAAAGCCAGCCCCTTCTCGGGATCCAGGGGACCTCCCTTTGCTCCAGTGCACCCTTCCTACTTCGCTCCTTTGGAAGTGAGGGTCCAGGGTAGGTGTGCCCTACTCCTAGGAAATCGGGCACGGGGTAGTGGGTGAGGGTCACTCAGGGTTGCTGAAAGCATAGACGGGTTTGGGGAGACCAGAGAGGCTGTGGTGGAGTCAAAGGCCACAGCAGCCGTGCTGCTGAGGGGCACCTGTAAGTAGGGGAACAAAGCAGAACTTTCCCCGCCTTGGGGAAGCGCAGGGACTATGGGGAACAGAAAGGGCAGATGTGACAAACGCTAAGTAGCAAAGTCAGGGGCACTGCTGCAGGGGGTCAAAATGGGAGGAAAGGAGTTGAAGACAACTCTCAGGTTTCTGGCCTGAGCACCTAAGTGACTCCTGACGCCATTTGCTGCAACCAGAGGACAAAGAGCCGTGTGGATAGCAAAGATGAGTTTCCCCGGGGAGGGGTAGGTTTGGGGGACTAGCAGGGATAGGTGAATTAAGCTCAGGGAGCGTGAGTTTGCTGACACTTTGCCATGCTCTAAGGGAAATGTCCAGTGGGGACATACCCGGGTGATCAGAGGCAGTACCTGGGAACTGTTGGTACACATGTGGTCACTAGTGCCAAGCCACAGTGTGTATATCCAGGGAGTGTGGGGAGGGAGGAGAGTACGGCCGAGGACCGAACCTGGCCAGCGCTACAGGACCAAGTGCCTGTGAGGAACTGGGAAGGCAGAGTCAGAGGAGGGCATAGTGAGAAGGGGTACTAAGAAGAGGGACGGGTCCCACAGTGTCCAGTGCCGAGAGAGGACAGCGCGCCAAAGCCTGTGGTGTCTGCATCACTGGTGGCAGCGGAGGGCCTTGCTGGGGGACTGGGCGAGAGCATTTTTGGTGGAGTGAGGGGACACAACAGAGGCCAGACCTCAGCAGGCAGAGGAGAGGGCGGGGGCCGGTGCACCAGGGAGGGAAAGGCCAGCTTGCTGTGAGGCTCAGGAGAAAGCAGGACGTAAGGAGTGGGATCAGGTACTGCAGTGTGTTTCCAGACTGCTCTGATCTGAGCTATTGCGTTCCTCCAAAATCTGTACTTTAAGACCATATTCCCGTATGTGCTATATCAGGAAGTAAGGCCTCTGGGAGGTGGGATTAAGTCATGAAGCCAGAGCCGGAGCTCATGAATGGGATTTGTGCCCCTGTAAAAGAGGCCCGCAGGAGACTCTTGCCCCTCTAGCACAGGAGGACACAGCAAAAAGGTGCCATCTGTGAATCAGGAGATGGCTCCTACTAGACACTGAATCCAGCAGAGCCTTAGATTCCCCCCACTCCAGAATTGTAACAAATGAATTTCTGATACCTGTAGCCATCGAGTTCATGGCATTTTTAAAAAGATAACGAGGAGGGGCTAAGACAGGCCAAAGAATGACTGGCCCACGATACAATGTACAGCTGTGGGACAGAGTCCTGGAGAAGGCACTGAAGGGCTGACTCCCAGAGCACCAGGTAGCTGGAGCCTTGTAATTAAGCTTGTGAGGCATCTTTTCACCCCCTGGGGTAGGAGGGCAAGTTGCTCTGGACTGCAACAGAGGGATAAGCCCAGCTAAACAAAGGGCAGAGAATGAGCGAGTTAAAAGCACTCTCTCATATGTTAAGGGACCTGCATGTGGTGCTCCAGGACTCACTCTTTCCCCTAAACTAACACTCTTTGTGAGCATTCTGGATTTGCAGGCTTTACTGCCACCGACTGAAAAAGTGAGCTGTTAGAGACTGGCTGCTGGGCCACTGCTAGAGAATATTGCATCCCTGATTGCACCTGGCCAAAGCAGTTTCAGTGTCTCCTTTTCTTTGCTGTGGCTCAGAAAAGGCTCTTCACACCAGGGTCCCAGCTAGAGAGGCTTCCACATCTAGCACAGTGCAGACACCCATAAAAATCGGTGGGGACCTGGATGCCAGGAATGCTGATGCTTTTCTCAGCAAAGCCCAAGCCTGGGCCCCCTCTGCGTCAAACTGCCTTGGAAGGCTGCTTTGGGGCCACACCTCTGGGAAAGTCATAGTGACTGCAGGGGGCCATCTGATCCAACTTACACATTATTGCTCAACAGCAGCCCACGGCATATGTTGACAGGAAATAGGTTGACGAGAAATAGGCTCACGGTTCAGCCAAAGGGCTGCTATTTTTGATGATGCAACAATTGCTGTGGGATCTGTGACATGGGTGACTTAGGGAGTTCTGAAGAGAGTCTGTAAGTCCTCAAGATCCCTGTTCCCATAGGCAGCCTCAGGGTGACCCGGCAGGTCTACTCCATCTAAGGCTTGGGAGCAGACAGATTATAGCAGCTGCTGTCCCTCCAAGGGTGATTTCTCTGTGGTCAGACAACACTTATGGGGACCACTCAATCTCAGTCTGACTCCCCTGGTCTGGAGAAAGAGACTCTGTTTTATGAGGTTCTCCGGGAAGCCAAAACTCCCCTGGCAGACTGACCAGGCAGCCCCCGAGGAGTGTGGCAAGGAAGCTGTGGTGCAGGAATGCATTGTATCTTTGTCACTTAGTGAGTAGCTCAGCCCCCCAAAGCTCCAGCAACTGGCCACTGTCCCAGAAGACCCTTGGCTTCATCATGAAGGACAGGCAGTGAGTAAAAATCCTAAACCCTGCCGCCCTTGGCCCAGGCACCGTGACATGAAGGGGAGGAGTGGAAATGAGTGCAAGTGCAGCCTTCTTCTTCTCCATTCTGCAGTAGCAGAAATGGAACAAAGCACTCATTTCCTGGCCCCTCCTCCCTCTCTGCGACTCCAAGCTGCTGAGTCAGTATTGTCCACGCACCTTTTGACATGACCACCAAAATGACTGAATTAAGGGACATGACAAATGTTCACCAGTCTGCAAACTCTAACCATCACCCATGAACCTTCAAAGTCATGTATTAGGACCATGACCTTGGCCTTTGAGAGCTAAAGTCAATGAACTCTGAATCTGAACCTGAACTCTCAGAGAGGCAGTAAGAGACACAACTCCATGTGCTCATTGTCCATTTTTCTTTTGGTTGCCGGGAAGCTCCTGTCCAAATTCTGGAAGTAGAAACCATTCTCAGCTTGCATCAACAGGTCTTTTCCTGATATCTGTCCCCCTCACTTCACTGTTACTCTCTCCACATACCTTTGGACCAGGCCACCAGTCCAGACACTGCTTTTGGTTAGGGCTCCTTTCCTTTTTGCAGAAAGGCAGCAACCTCTTCCCCTCGTCATCAGCAGAGCTCGTGACCATGCCTTAAATCAACAACAGAGGGTATCCTCACTCAGGTTGCATGTCTGAAATTGTAACCTGAACTCTCTGCTACTCAGTTCCATTAAAAATCTTGGTTTAGAGAAATAGTCATTAGGGGGGTGGGGGTTTCCTGCTGATATTAAATATTTCATCTCTGAGTCAATCCAGGCCATCTCAAGTCATCTGAGAGCTCATACTTGGACCATATGGCTTTAAACTCTCCTATAATTGTTTCATCCCTATAATCAATAGTATGTTTCGTGTAACTGTATATGTGGCTTGAAGTAAGTTGTATGAAATTTACTGTTTATTATGGGAATGTTAGCTAAGATCTCATCTATTAAAGTACCTATTGCTCCCAGGAGCAATACACAGGAGAAAATTTTCTCTGATCTCTTAGCCAAGAAGCCAGAGCCACTGGTCTACTTTTTTATTATATGAGTATTGAGAATCCCATAAATTATCATCTGTTCCTCTTTCCTTCAGCTGCTATGAAGCTCAAAGCCAAATGAGTATCACATCTCTATCAGCTGCAAGAGTTTCTGTAGACTCGCTAGGTAGAAGGAACTCTCACCTTCAACTTTACTAGGTATCATCAAATTATCATCCAAGGAAGTTGCAGCAATTTATACTTCACCAGGCAATTTATAGAGTTCCTGTTCTTCCTTGTCATTGTCAACACTGAGCATAATCATGATGTTTAATTTTTGCCAAGCTGAGGCATTTCAAGTACATCTCATTATTTCTTAAATTTGTATTTCCCTACTTACTAAGGAGCATCTCTTCATGTCTGCTGGCCTTGAGGTTAATTCACTTGCAGGTTATCTGTTTGAAGCCTTTGTCGTTATCCTACCTTCGAAATATTATTTTTGCCTTGTTGATTTTTGCATGATTTGCAAGACTGTCTACTTCCTTCGTTCCTGCTTTCATCTAACCTCCCTTATATGTTTTGCCCTAGCTTGATTTCTTTAGTTATTCATTTGCATGTTCCTGCTGTGTGTGTCCATGTAAATTGCACAGATACTTTTAAGGATATATTAATCAGGAGAGGCTAACCATGGCACTTAACAACCCTCGAATTGAAATGGCATTCAGAAAGAAGAGGTTACTTCTCTCTCGGGTACAGTCCAATGCATGAATTGCTTACTGAATGACTCATTCTTCCTAGTACTATTCCAGGAACTAGAATCTGCCAACGTCATGGGTTCTAGAGTCTTCCTCTGGCCTTTTCACATCCGGCCAGGGGGAGATTGTAGGACAGGTTCTCAGGGTCAGGGCTAAAGCCATTTACTGTTGCTCATATCCCCTTGGCCAGAACTTGGTTGCTTGGTCCCTTCTCCCTAAAACAGAAGCTGGGAAATGACTTGCCTTAGAGACAGACAAGATAGGGTTTATATAACATATCACCATCCTGCCTATTACATGCATATAAACACCTCTTTACTTTTGCCCTTCAGTCTCTATTGATGGCTCAGTACAATCATGTTTACTTTTGTGATGTTCTGTCTGATCAGTGACATGACAGCAGCAAAGAGGAGTAGTGCAGATGTGGCAGAAGCACGGCCGGGTGGAGTTCAAGGGGAGGAGCTCAGCTGCAGGCAGGGGTGACCTTTCTCAGAACTACCTTGAGTCAGAATCATTTGAAGGGTTATGAACATGCATGTTTGCTAGGAGAGACAGAGAAAGAAAGTGGCCAGAGGAAGGAAAAAAAATCAGGGAGCAATGGAGACATGCGTAAAAGGAAAAACTCACTTCTAGAAAAAGGGCTGGTTTGCACCAGGGAGTAAAGAGGGAGGCAGCAAACCAAGGAAAAGCAGTGGGAACCACAGGTGCCCCTTCTCAGGCGGGGGGCTTGGGAGCAGCTGGGGAGTGAGAAGACACTGAAGGCTGAGGGCACGGGGCACTGAGGCTAGAAACCTCCCTTGAGAAGACCGCAGGAGAAAGAAGGCAGTGAACGTAGTGAGGGCACTGTCTATGGGCTGCTGAGAACTGTCCCCATAGGTGTGCTCTCCTGAGCCAGGGAAGAGAAAACAGAGAAGGTAGGCATAGCCCTTACCCTCATGGGGCTCAGGCTCTGGAAGGACAGACAATCCTCAACTGATTACAGTCAGACCGTGGTACATTGTACAATGGAACCTCTAACAAGCTACTGGTAGAATAGGAATCTGGGAAAAATGGATTCTGCCAAGAGGGATGAGAGGGCATTTATGTTGGACTTTGGAAACTGAGCAGAATGTACTACAGGGGGAAGAAAAGGTGGGAAAGAATTTGCAGACTACGTGTTCCGCGAGTTAAGCAGCCCACTTACCACAGACACCTAACATGCATTGTGTGTCACTTGGTCTTAACAATTGGCCTGTGCTCTTATTTTGCAGTGAAAGAAATAGAACAGTGAAATGAGGATGAGAGATATGCACCGAACCTCACCAGAAAGTGGTAGAATAGACTGGGGAGAGCCGAAAAAACAGAAAGCTCAGGGGCATTTGGGGTGAAGCCTCAGTCCACAGCCAGAAACTCAGCAGTGCTGCCCCCTAGGCAAAGCGCAGGTCTGGCGCTACTCAGCACCCCTCCAGAGTCAGGGCCTCAGATGAGACCAGCTACTGCGGTGTGCCGTGCCCTCCCTGGAGCTGGGGTCCTGGGACAGCTGTGGGCCTGCTCCAGAGATGAGGCCAATTCAGGCATGATGGAGGGAGGTGGAGAGAGTAGAGCTCTGGGGCCAGACAGGCCTGGACTCAAATCTTGCTGCAAATCCTCCCTAGAATATGACCTCCAGTAAAGCTGCTAGTTTCTCTGGTCTTGGTTTCCTCAATCATATGATGAAGATAAGAGTAACACAAAATGCTCTGGGCTCTGTGAGACTAAATAAGGAAATCAAGTATAGATGTTTCATGTAGTCACCAGACCTTGTAGGAATTCAGGAAGGGTGTATTGACTACTGACTTATCTGTGAGATTTCTGGGAAGAGTTATGGTTTGTGACTAGGTGTCCCCCCAAAGCCTCATGCTCTCATAGGACTTTTTCAGAGGTGACTGAATCTAGAGTGTACAATGCTGGTATTAAGGGTGCTGGGATTGAGGGGAGGTGATTGCTGGATCAATCCACTGATTAGATTGGCACACCCCCTCAATCCTGATAGACTGGATATAATATAAGGGACAGAAAGAAGCTTGTCTCTCACTTTTGCTCTTATCACTTTTGCTGCCTTCTGCTGCCCTGAACTGTGTTACCCTCTACCTTGTGCCACACTGCCTTGGAGCCACTTGAGTATAGAATGAAACCTCTACAAACTGTGAGTTAAATAAACCTTTCCTTCCTTAACTTTGGTTGTTGGGTATTTTGTCTCAGCAACAAGAGAAAAGTAACTAAAACAAAGAGTCTTTCCATGGCCCTTCTTGCTGTCTGAGTTGGCAGTTCAGATCTTCCCTGCAACCTTTGGGCTGCCACACCTCCTGGGTCTCCCACCTAACAATCTCACTGGCTCCAGGACATTTCCTTTGAGTGGCTGCAGATCAGTGCACTGGGACTCAGTCACAGTCCATCCTTGCTCATGCCTATAATGGGTCCCTCTCCCAATTCAAACGAAGTTCCTCTTGCTGGAGTTGAAACCCTGCCCTTACCTTTCTTTCCGCAGTGCCCCTATCCCTCTCCAGCAGGGACCTAGACTCTCACCTTTCTACCTTCACACCAAAGTCACACAGTAGTCTGGGTCTGGAGCATTTACTCACTGCCAAATCAACTTGCCTTTCAAGGCCCAGAGCAACTTATTCCTTGCATGACACCTTCCCAGTTGTCACGTTTTTGCATTTGTGGGTGCTCAACAATCCCCCCAAATATACACACACTTGCTTTTCTAGGGTTCATGTCTTGGTTACTTTTCTCACATTGCTGAGACAAAATACCCAAAGCCCAAAATGAAGGAAAGAAAGGTTTATTTAATTTACAGCTTGTGGAGGTTTCAGTCCATACTCGGCTGTTTCAGAGACACAGTGGCACATGGCAGAAGGCAAACTGTTCACGGTAGCAGAGCACAGGAAAAACCGCAAGCAAAAGCGAGCAATGGCTGCAAGCAGCCTCCTTTTCTTCCCTACATTGTAAACAACCTACCCCCACCCAGGGGGTGTGTAGCTCTCACACAATCTCCATGCCCTCCTCTTCCACAGGCTCAGGATGTTTACAAAGTAAGCACCCCAGCTTCCTCCTGAGTCACTCAGCTAAACCTCTAGATTCCCCAAGTTGACACAATGTATCAA